>ML661247.1:2381016-2480133 GCA_007570785.1 Antilocapra americana
CAACCTAGATGCCCATCAACTGACGAATGGATAAGAAAGCTGTGGTACATATACACAATGGAATATTACTCAGCATTAAAAAAAAATTCATTTGAAGCAATTCTACTCAGATGGACGAAACTGGAGCCCATTATCCAGAGTGAAGTAAGCCAGAGGCAAAAACAACAATACAGTATATTAACGCATATATATGGAATTTAGAATGAGGGTAACGAGAACCCAACATGTGAGACAACAAAAGGAACGCAGATGTATAGAATAGACTCGTGGACTTTGTGGATGAGGGTAAGGGTGGGATGATATGGGAGAAGGGAATTGAAGCATGTTGACTGTCATGTGTCTAATCAATCGCCAGCCCAGAATTGATGCTCGGGACTGGTGCAGCGAGATTTCCCGGTGGGGGGAGGGAGGAGGGAGGGAGGTTCCGGAGGGGAAGCATATGTAAACCCGTGGTGATATCATGACAATGTATGGCAAAAACAATAAAAAAAAGAAAGAAATTCAAATCCAATAAAAAAATAATAAAAAATAAAAAAAGAGAGAAAGAGAAATGAGTATTTTTTGCTTATGTTCATTGATAAAGAAGGAGATGTGCTAGATAGTTCATGAATGTTATCTCATCCTACAAGAAGCTTTTGAGGTAATTTAGAATTATTAATATTTTTGACATCATTATAGCTGAGAAACTATCAGCTTTGTCAAGAAATTTCTATAAGGTAACACAGCTGGTGAATTTGTATCTCTTTATCCAGTAGTGTCTGTCTCAGAAGCCTGCGTCCTTCCAAGAAACTATATAGCCATTGTCTTGAGCGAAGTAATAAATCTGTTCATTCCAGAATGATATATGGAGCACTGGCTACGTGACATGTCCTGTGTTGGGTGAGGGAAGAGTACACGAAAGGTTGGATGAAGTGATTCTTATACTTTGAGAAGTATATAATCTAGCCAAGGAGAGAAGAAATACGCAGAAGAACAAATAATATAAGTATATATTCATTAGACTAATAATTTTAGAAGACTGAATTTTTGTCCTTAATAAAATGAAAAAAAAGCACTGAAAGAGATTTGCGCTTAAACCATAATGGTATATATAGAGAAGTATTTTATGGACAAGTACTCAAAAATCAATATTTCTCTAAGACAGGAGTTTGACAAATGATGTATTTAAATGTTTCCTATTTTTAGATTTAATAGTGTTGTTCCTGGGAGTTCATGGTCAAAGTGTTTTGGAATACAATGAATTATATGATTAAGAAAACTTGAATCAATAGGTAAATAATAGGAAACACTTTAATACTAAATATCAAGATTTGTTTAGCTCATAATTCTTGAATCTGAAAATATGGTGATCAGAGAAAAACATTAGGGAAAAGATATGGTTTTCTTTGATCCTGAAATATACCTTCTTTAGTCTTCAAGAGAAAGACTACATATTCTATAAACAGAAGTTTGTGTTACAGATCTTACTGGGGTAATCAACACCAACACTGGGAGGGGAACTGTCTGGCTCTGTGGTATATCTTACCAGACGAGTAATTGGGAGATTCAGGATGTAATCCTGGTTCTACCACTAATTATCAAAGTGATCTTGTGCAATCCCTTCCTAAGCCTTAGTTTTTAAATCCGTAAAAACATGGTAATTGAACTAGGTGAGCTCCAAGATTCCTTCCAAATTTGATATCCCAGGTAGACTGTTAAGATGCTTAATTCATTTCCTTTTAATAATATATGCACAAGTAGTATATTTTCCCCTGTACCTGATATATAGCTTTCCTCATGCAATATCAGAGCCTTCATATTTGTAGCCTAAAGAAGAATAGAAATGTTGACTCTATGTACAATGGTCTTGTTCAGAGATGGAGACAGTAACATGATATTGTGACTTTACGGGGGTTAATAAATCTCTTGTCCAAGGTCCTCTAAATTAGCATAGATGCCATATTTCTAGTTTCTTGTCTGCTTATTTCTTTCATCCCTTATTTAAAGCATAGATAGATTGGACAGAGGAAATATTTTGGGCTTCATCAGACAATAAATCTCAAATACTCTTACTTGACAGCATAAGGATAGTGAAAAATCATAATGGAAGAAAGTAACAAAAGGTACAGGAAACTTTATTTCACAATTATAACAAGTGGTAAAGGGATGTGTTTTCCCCTAAAAAAAAGGATACTTTCTTGCAGTCAGGAAATCTTTAGGGGGTCATTGAAAAAGTGTATAAAATGCAATTCTGAGAGCATCTGATGTTACCTTGTTTGCTAATGAAAGAAAGAAATTCAACCTCACTGCTTATTGCTAATATCATAGGTATACAGAAAGCCTCCATTATAAAGAACTTCAATATTCCATTCATCATTACCCTGTAGAGGGATTCCCTCATAGCTCACTTGGTAAATAATCTGCCTACAATGCAGGAGACCCTGGTTCGATTCCTGGGTCAGGAAGATCACCTGGATGAGGGAAAGGCTACCCACTCCAGTATTCTGGCCTGGAGAATCCCATGGACTGTATAGTCCTTGGGGTTGCAAAGAGTCAGATACAACTGAGTGACTTTCACTTTCACTTACCCTGTAGACCAAATGCAGTCCACAAGCACATACCTAGTTATCTTGTGTTTTCCCCTTCCCTCTTTCTTTCTCTCTCTTCCCTACTCCATCTCTTTCCACCATATGGAATAGCTTCACTGTATCTGTAATACTTTCTCTCCAGACAGACGTTTTAACAGGCTTGACTTCATATGTCATTTATTTGGCTGAGAATTACTTTATCAGTTCACTTCATATTTTTCTCATATGCTTGTAACATAGCTAAGCTTCATTAAAATAATTCGCTTAGAACAGACTTTTTTTAAATAATTTCTTGGAATAGATTTTAAACTCTATAGCCCTGTACCTGCAGTTAATGAATATTACTATGGAGGTTCACTGTCAGGTATATCTCCTTGGAAATTATTTATTTTTCTCATCTCTAAAACAATGACAGCAGACCTAATGAAGCTTTCTGCTAAATAGGTTCATCCTGTAGAAATGAAATTTATTCATCGAGGGGCTATTTATTCCCTTGTTATATGTACAAAACAAAACTCTGGCTGTCTTAAAACATAGCAGCAGTCATAGACTTAGGGTAAAATTATGAGTGTGTTCTGGTGAAAAAGTGACACTTGGAACGCAAATATAGCACTTTAATAAGCTTAGGAAAGATGCCAGGGATTTAAAACATTGGCAATGCCAATTCCAAAGTATGCCAGGAATATTTTCTCTTCAACAACCCTGAAACTGCAGTATAAGTATAGGATTTTGAAATGTGTTCGCAGGATAATGGGAAGTAACATAGAATTCAATTGCTAAAAATCTGTTTCTGTCCAGATTAATAAATGCAAACAAACTGCCAGTAACCTCTGTCGGGCTATATTCCATTAGACCACATGAAAAAGAGGGATGCTTTTTATTTCACTACACATTCATAAGTTTTCTGATTAAAAAAAAGGCTTTAAATTTTTTTACAACTTTCATCATAGATATCTGTTTCATTCTTTTAATCTATCATATTCTTTTAGCTTACTTTATTGTTTCAAGCTATTTTAACTCATGGAAATAGCCTGGCCCCTAGGATTGGAGCAACATTTTAATAAAAATCAGCCTCCTGACTATTGTCCTTAAAACTATTTATATGGAAAATATTTTGTTCATTATAATATTTAACATAAGCAACATATAGAACATTTTATATCTTAGGCTTTCTCTACTCTAGGAATACAGGCTACCCTACTTAACCTAAGTAAAATTTTGGTAGCTGCCCAATATGCTACTGGAGATCAGTGGAGAAATAACTCAAGAAAGAATAAAGAGATGGAGCCATAGCAAAAACACCCAATTGGGGATGTGACTGGTGGTGGAAGTCAAGTCTGATGCTGTAAAGAGGAATATTGCATAGGAACCTGGAATGTTAGGTCTATGAATCAAGGAAAATTGGACGTGGTCATACAGGAGATGGCAAGAGTGAACATCAACATTTTAGGAATCAGCAAACTAAAATGGACTGGAATGCGTGAATTTAACTCAGATGACCATTATATCTACTACTGTGGGCAGGAATCCCTTAGAAGAAATGGAGTAGCCATTATAGTCAATGGAAGAGTCCAAAATGCAGTACTTGGATGCAATCTCAATAATGGAAAAATGAACTCTGTTCGTTTCCAAGGCAAACCATTGAAAATCACAGTAATTCAAGTCTATGCCCTGACCAGTAATGCTGAAGAAGCTGAAGTTGAACAGTTCTATGAAGACCTACAAGACCTTCTAGAACTAACACCGAAAAAAGATGTCCTTTTCATTAAAGGGGACTGGAATGAAAAAGTAGGAAATCAAGAAATACCTGGAGTAACAGGAAAATTTGGCCTTCTAGTACAGGATGAAGCAGGGCAAAGGCTAATAGAGTTTTGCCAAGAGAACACACTGGTCATAGCAAACACCCTCTTCCAACAACACAAGAGAAGACTCTACACATGGACAAAACCAGATGGCCAACACCTAAGTCACATTGATTATATTCTTTGCAGCTAAAGATGGAGAAGCTCTATACAGTCAGCAAAAGCAAGACTGGGAGCTGACTGTGGATCTGATCATGAACCCCTTATTGCCAAATTCAGACTTAAATTGAAGAAAGTAGGGAAAACCACTAGACCATTTAGGTATGACCTAAATCAAATCCCTTATGATTATACAGTGGAAGTGAGAAATAGATTCAAGGGATTAGATCTGCTAGACAGAGTGCCTGAAGAACTATGGAGAGAGGTTCGGGACATTGCATAGGAAGCAGGGATCAAGACCATCCCCAAGAAAAAGAAAGGCAAATGGTTGTCTGAGGAGGCCTTAGAAATAGCTGTGAAAAGAAAAGAAGTGAAAGACAAAGGAGAAAAGAAAAGATATACGCATCTTAATGCAGAATTCCAAAGAACAGAAGGAGAGATAAGAAAGCCTTCCAGAGTGATCAATGCAAAGAAATAGAGGAAAACAATACAACGGGAAAGACTAAAGATCTCATCAAGAAACTAGAGATATCAAGGAAATATTTCATGCAAAGATGGGCACAATAAAGGACAGAAATGGTATGGACCTAACAGAAGCAGACGATATTAAGAAGAGGTGGTAAGAATACACAGAAGAAGTTTACAAAACAAATCTTCATGACCCAGATAATCACGATGGTATGATCACTCACCTAGAGCCAGACATCCTGGAAAGTGAAGTCAAGTGGGCCTTAGGAATCATCACTATGAACAAAGCTAGTGGAGGTGATGGGATTCCAGTTCAGATATTTCAAATCCTAAAAGATGATGCTGTGAAAATGCTGCACTCAATATGCCAGCAAATTTGGTAAGCTCAGCAGTGGCCACAGGACTGGAACAGGTCAGTTTTCCTTCCAATACCAAAGAAGGGCAATGACAAGGAATGTTCAAACTACTATACAATGGCACTCATCTCACACACTAGTAAAGCAATGCTCAAAAATCTTCAAGCCAGACTTCAACAGTAAGTGAACCATGAACTTCCAGATGTTCAAGCTGGATTTAGAAAAGGCAGAGGAACCAGAGATCTAGTTGCCAACATATGTTTGATCATCAAAAAAGCAAGAGAGTTCCAGCAAAAATGTCTACTTCTGCTTTACTGACTATACCAAAGCCTTTGACTATGTGGATTAGAACAAACTGTGGAAAATTCTGAAAGAGATGGGAATACCAGACCACTTGACCTGCCTCCTGAGAAACGTGTATGCAGGTCAGGAAGCAACAGTTAGAACTGAAGTTGGAACAACAGACTGGTTCCCAGTCGTGAAAGGAGTACATCAAGGCTGTATATTGTCACCCTGCTTATTTAACGTATATTCAGAGTACATCATTAGAAACACTGGGCTGGATGAAGCACAAGCTGGAATCAAGACTGCAGGGAGAAATGTCAATAACCTCAGATACACAGATGACACCAACTTTATGGAAGAAAGTGAAGAAGAACTAAAGAGCCTCTTGATGAAAGTGAAATAGGAGAGTGAAAATGTTGGCTTAAAACTCAAGATTCTGAAAACTAAGATCATGGCATCTGGTACCATCACTTCATGGGAAATAGATGGGGAAACAGTGGAAACTGTGACAGACTTTATTTTGGGGTGTTCCAAAATCACTGCAGATGGTGACTCCAGCCATGAAATTCAAAGACACTTGCTCCTTAGAAGAGAAGTTATGACCACCCTAGACAGCCTATTAAAAAGCAGAGTCATTACTTTGCCAACAAAGGTCCATCTAGTCAAAGATGTGGTTTTTCCATTAGTCATGTATGGATGTGAGAATTGGAGTATAAAGAAAGCTGAGTGTCAAAGAACTGATGCTTTTGAACTGTGGTGTTGGAGAAGACTCTTGAGAGTCCTTTGGATAGCAGGGAGATCCAAACTGTCCATCCTAAAGGAACTCATCCTAAAGGTAAAGAATGCACTTGCCAATGCAAGAGACGTGGGTTTGATCTGTGGGTTGCGAAGATTCCCTGGAGAAGGAAATTGCACTCCACTCCGGCATTCTTGCCTGGAAAATACTTTGGACAGATGCGCCTGATGGGCTACAGTCCATGGGGTGGGAAAGTATCTGATAGGACTTAACAACTAAACAACAACTTAAACCTACATGTTATAATATAGGTTTCTTCAGTAGATACAGAGTTTCTTATCATTCTCCTTCTTTTTGTTAATGCTCTCTCCTTTTCTGTGTCTTTTGATTTTTCAATTTTTCAAATGTTACAAATTTGGAAGTGATAGCTTATGGTGAACTGTGTTGGATTCATGATCTCTGAAGCAGAAGATTTAGCTTCAGGACCAGGGACTAAGCTTGATCATTCAAGAGCTTTTGTGTAGCAGAGTTTTATTAAAGTGTAAAATGGGACAGAGAAAGCTTCTGACATAGACATCAGAAGGGTGATGGAGAGTGCCCCCCTGGCTAGTCTTAGCAAGGGAGGTATATACTTGTTAATCAGTTTTTATAATAAATCAAAAGAATGTCTCAAGGTTGTAAAGAGCTTACTAGACCCACTCCCTAAATGTATATTTTAAAATGAAAGGATTAGAATTAACAATAGAAAGATTTTTCAAGACCCATAATATACATGATAACAGGATTAGTCAGAAGGTTTTCATGGAGGAGAAACTGTCCTCAAGAAGGATCCATTGTTGTTATATAATCCTTAGTATAGAGTTTAAGCTGAGTTGTTTTGTTGTATAATCATCAGCTCCAGGTTTAAAGAAAAAAATGTTTTATGTGTCTAAGATTAAGGAATGTAGGAAAAAAAGTTTGTCCTTTCCTCCTCCTTGAGAATTCCAGACCCTTACCTCCTGAAGAGCCCCAGATCCCTTTCTCCTCCTGCTCCTCCTCTGGCACCCCATATTTCTTATCAGCTTGCCTAGGAATTGACTCTCTTTAAAGCCTGTTTTGTCATTAACTAATACCCTTTTTAATAAGAAGGGTCTACTCAGGCTACTGCAAAAGCCATGCAAAGAAACAGAAGGTATAATTAGCTATTTGGGGCAGGCAGGGAATATCAGAATGTCTGAAACTAACTCCTAAATTAAGAAAACATGAGAGTTTTCTGTCCCTTCTGATAGGGCAGCCCAAACATACTCAGAATAATTTTTTATTTCCTGGCAGAGAAATGTAAATGCATGAAAAACTGTTTTAGAAACTTCTTCATATGAGTGTCGGATGAATGAAACTCAATATCTCAAGTGTTGATAAGTCTCTATTACTGTCAGCTGAATGTATTTGTCACTGCCAAATGCTGTACAGCTTCAAGAGCATTCACTAGAATTCTCTATCAGCCTCAGTTGATGTAGGACTCATACCTAAAGTACAGAAGGCTGGTAATCTATCATTTTGACTAGAAATACATAGGAAAAGGAAAAGCCATATTTAACTGGTGCATATTTAGGGTCGGTGCATTCTAGTTATTTGAATTTCAAGGTAGCTGAAGATTCGCAGAGGGTGACATCTATTTGTTTATTAAACAGACCTTTTTTTTTAGAGTAGTTTTAGGTACATAGCAAAATTAAGCTAAAGGTACAGATATTTCTCATGTAGAGACTGCTCCCCAACCCATTTTTTTTAATATTTGAACAGCACAGTCTTCCATTTCCCCATGACCCAAGGAATATGCCAAATTGCCTGATCATATACCTAAGGAAGATATAAAGGCTATCATCTTGATTGAAGATTCATTCTTATTTTACGAAACATTATATGTAGAGGCAGTAGATTAATGAAATTGAGGTGAATGTATACTGATGCCAGGGGTTCATTACTCTGGATTACTTTTTCTTTCTTGCCATTTAAAAATGAAAACTCTTCTGGGGAAGTGCAGATAAGACGTTCAGTAATTTGAGAATATTGGTTAGTTGAGTTTTATTTAATATATATATATATATATTTTGATTTGTAAGTAAAGCTTGAACTTGGGCAGGGAAATCAGGACTCTGTCTCAGATCATCAAAATTGAAGGGAGGCAAATAACAATAATAATGCTCATTTTAAAAGTGTAGCAACCAGTGTAAATAAGGATCAGACAGAACTTATGCTATTTCTGTGAGTTAAATCATGAATTTTTAAAAATTCAATTAACTTGATTGCATTGCATTGTCTTTAGTAAGGTTTACCTTCTGAACAAAATAGCTGGTTTCCCCTCAAAGTCCTACTTTGATATATATCAACTCTTAATTGTCTAGAAACCAGTTTTTCTTTCAAAATCTTATTAACATCAGTTCTATCTACTTGAATTTGTTGTTGACACTGATTTCTTCACAGAGAAGCCTGAGTTAATAGATCTAATTGAATTGAGACAATAAGATTATGTTAGCAAAAGTCTCTTAAAATTAGCACTTCATAGACTGTAGTTATTTTTAAAATAATAAACATAGTTTTCAGTACTTTTTCAGTTCATTTGACTTAGGCACATATGCTAGATTGAGAAACAGTGTCAATTTTCTCTTCTGTACAGGGATTTTTCAAGACTAACGCTTATTCCATTTTGGCATCAGGAAGTTCATAAGAATAATTCAGCAAAGACACAGAAGATACAATTAAGTAGTTTTCCCTTTTGGGGGCTTTTAAAATATGCCACTATTCCAACTGAGAAAGAAATGCCTTTAACAACCATACTTATTAGGTTAAAAATACTCCTGTTAACAAACACAGAAAATGTTACCTAGTAAGGACTGATGTTGAAGCTGAAGCTCCAATATTTTGGCCACCTGATGAGATGCGCTGACTCATTTGAAAAGACCCTGATGTTGGCAAAGATTGAAGGCAGGAGGAAAAGGGGGCGACAGAAGATGAGATGGTTAGATGGCATCTCTGACTCAATGGACATGAGTTTTGGTCAACTCCAGGAGTCGGTGATGGACAGGGAGGCCTGGTGTGCTGTGGTTCATGGGGTCGCAAAGAGTCAGATATGACTAAGGGACTGAACAGAACTGAACTGAATTCTCTAGAGATCTCTTCAAGAAAATTAGAGATACCAAGGGAACATTTCATGCAAAGAGGGGCACAATAAAGGACAGAAATGGTATGGACCTAACAGAAGCAGAAGATATTAAGAAGAGGTGGCAAGAATACACAGAAGAAGTTTACAAAACAAATCTTCATGACCCAGATAATCACGATGGTATGATCACTCACCTAGAGCCAGACATCCTGGAAAGTGAAGTCAAGTGGCCCTTAGGAAGCATCACTATGAACAAAGCTAGTGGAGGTAATGGAATTCCATTTGAGCTATTTCAAATCCTAAAAGATGACACTGTGAAAGTATGGCACTCAATATGCCGCCAAATTTGGAAAGCTCAGCAGTGGCCACAGGACTGGAAAAGGTCAGTTTTCATTCTCTTTGGCATAGGAATGAAGGCAATGCCAAAGAATGCTCAAACTACCACACAATTACACTCATCTCGAATGCTAGCAAAGTAATGCTCAAAATTTTCCAAGCCAGGCTTCAACAATACTTGAACCATGAACTTCCAGATATTCAAGCTGGATTTAGAAAAGTCAGAGGAATCAGAGATTAAATTTCCAACATCCGTTGGTTCATTGAAAATGCAAGAGAGTTCCAGAAAAACATCTATTTCTGCTTTATTGACTTTTCCTAAGCTTTTGACTGTGTGGATCACAACAAACTGGAAAACTCTTATAGATATGGGAAAACCAGACCACCTGACCTGACTCTTGAGAAATCTGTATGCAGGTTACGAAGCAACAGTTAGAAGTGGACATGGAACAACAAACTTGTTCCAAATCGGGAAAGGAGTACATCAAGACTGTGTACTGTCATCCTGTTTATTTAACTTACATGCAGAATACATCATTAGAAGTGCTGGGCTGGAGGAAGCACAAGCTGGATTCAAGACTGCTGGGAGAAATATCAATGACTTCAGATATGCAGATGACAACAATCTTATGGCAGAAAGCAAAGAAAAAACTAAGAGGCTCTTGGTGAAAGTAAAAGAGGAGAGTGAAAAAGTTGGCTTAAAACTCAGAACTCAGAAAGCTAAAATCATGGCCCTTGGCCCATCACTTCATGGCAAATAGATGGGGAAACAGTGACACACTTTATTTTCTTGGTCTCCAAAATCACTGCAGATGGTGACTTCAGCCATGAAATTAAAAAACGCTTACTCCTTGGAAGAATAGTTATCACCAACCTAGACAGCATATTTAAAAGCATAGACAGCAGTGGTCTGTCTAGTCAAAGGTATGAGCTTTCCAGTAGTCATGTATGAATGTGAGAGTTGGAGTATAAAGAAAGCTAAACACCAGAGAACTGATGCTTTTGAACTGTGGTGTTGGAGAAGACTCTTGAGAGTCCCTTGGACTGCAAAGAGATCCAACCAATCGTTCCTAACGGAAATCAGTCCTGAATCTTCTTTGGAAGGTTGGATGCTGAAGCTGAAACTCCAATACTTTGGCCACCTTATGCAAAGAACTGACTCATTTGAAAAGACTCTGCTGCTAGGAAAGATCGAATTTGGGAGGACAAGGTGATGACAGAGGATGAGATGGTTGGATCGCATCAGCAACTCAATGGACATGAGATTGAGTAAAGTGTGGGAGTTGGTGATGGACAGGGAGGGCTGGCGTGCTGCAGTCCATGGTGTTGCAAAGATTCGGACACCACTGAGCAACTAAACTGAACTGAACTGAATTTTCAGCTAAGGAATGGTAGCCATCAATTGGCAACTTTTTGGACCAGTATATATACAAAATCAATTCTCATGTCGTCCAAGGAAAGAATGCCTCCCAAGAATTAATTCAAACATAAAGAAATGCAACAAAGTTGAAACCTACTCCCCACATGCAGTACTAAATTGTCCAGCAAGTTCAGTTGACTTTTGATAATGAAGTTTGAGTGGGTACATGGTGGCAATTTTAGATATATGGAGCAGAAAACTATTAGCATGAATTTCCTGTGCAAAGAAGACATCTAATGTGAATATCTGTGAAGAAATACAGTTTTTGCTCTTGGCTGTAGAACATCTTAGAGAAGGACAAACCTGAAGAAAGGCTTTTATATTCATGGATATAATAATATCTAATGGTTAAATTGAAAAGCACATTTTTATATTTGGAGAGAAACTTGAGTTATTTGTTAAGTTTTCACAAGAGAGAAATATTTGCCTCTGTGGCTATTTTTATGAGGTTCTTATCTCCAAACTTTAATGCTTCAAAAATCTTTTTCTGCCAAGATGTGCATGTGGCATCAATGTAACCTTTGATATTACAATCAAGTCAGAATGAAGGAGGAGAAAGAGATAGAATTTCCATTTTAGGAATAAAGTTAGAGATACAAAGCCTTATCTAATGTTATTAGTTGTTTTGGGACCATAGACTTAAAGCAGAAAGAAACATTTAAAAAGCTTTGAACAGTCTGTTCAAAAGAGAAAAATGAATGGCAGTTCCTGTATTGACAAGATTGGAGGGTAAACCTAGTACTAGAATTAAAGTCATGATTGCCTATGTACAAAATCCCAAAGAATATGTATTTTTCAAAACTTTCTAGAATTAAGAAGGAAATTTAACATTGTCACAAATTATAGGATGATCACATAGAAGTAAAACATATTTTATATACTATCAATGAATGAATCAAGTTTTAACAACAGAAATCAAAACTTTAAATATGACACCATTTACAGTATTACCAAAATGAAATATTTAGGCATATGTCTAACAAATCATGTACATGATCTATATGCTGAAAACTTCAAAAGGATGAAGAAAGTAATAAAAGACTGAAATAAATGAAGAGGCATATTGTGTTCATGGATTAGAAAATTCAACATAGTAAAAATCTATCTCATTTCTTCTCAAATTGATCTACAGGTTTAATGAAATCTTCATCAAAATCCCAACAGGAGTTTTTGTAGATATATACAAGCTGATTTTTAATTTTATATGGAAAAACAGAGGATATAGAAATCATGAAACAATTTTGAAAAATAAAAAACAAGGTTGGAGGAATCATACTACCTGATTTTAAGACATCATATAGCCACAGTAGTCAAGATAGTATGGTATTAGTAGATAGACATATAGATCAATGGAAAATAATAAACTATAGAGTGAAAGTGAAAGTATCAATCACTCAGTTGTGTCCACCTCTTTGCGACACCATGGACCATAGCCCACCAGGCTCCTCTGTTTGTGGGATTTTCCAGGCAAGAATACTGGAGTGGGTTGCCATTTCCTTCTCCAAAAGATCTTCCCAACCCAGGGATCAAACCCATGTCTGCTGTACTACAAACAGACTCGTTACCATCTGAGCCACTAGAGAAGCCTAGTGTCCAGTATAGACCCACACTAATATGACTGATTTTTGACAAAGATGCAAAAACAAGTCAAAGATGGAAGGATAGATAGTCATTTCTACAATTGGATATTCATAGGTTAAGAAGACAAAGAAAAAATCAACTTAAACTTCATGCCTTATAAAAATTAACAAAAAGTGGATCATACTTCTAAACATAAAGTATTAAGCTATAAAACTAGTAGGAAAAAAATTGGAGAAAACCTTCATGACTTAGTATTAAGCAAAGAATTTTTTATTTAATACCAAAGGTGTGGTCTATAAAGGAAAAAGTTGGAAATTAGTTTCATTAAAATTTATAACTATTGCAATGTGGAAAACCTGCTAACAAATGCAAAGACAAACCACAAACTTAGAGAAAATATTCGCAAATCATCTATCCAACAAAGAACTTTTTCCTGTATATTTAAACAACTCTGTAAAATCAACAATAGAAAGCAAGAAATCCAGTTTAAAAATGGGCAAAAGACAGGAACAGACATTTCAGCAGAAGATATACACATGACAAATAAACCCATGAAAGAATGTTCAACTTCATTAGCCATTAAGGACAGTCAGATCAAAGCCACAGTGAGCTAGGATAACACATGTGGAAATTAGTGACAACATAAAATACGGGCAAGAATATGGAAAGAATGAATCACTCGTATACCAGTAATGGGAATGTAAAATGACACACTCTAGAAATTATGTTGGCAATTTTCATAAGGTTAAACACACTTACCAGATGACACAGCACTTAATTTAAATAAACAGATGCCTGCAACTGTACTGAATGGTTGACTAGTGATAATGCATTCATACAGGAAAATAAATCAAAATTGAAACCATGTTTTGTATTCTTTCCTTCATCTATTAAGATACTACATTATAGTCAAAGCTTAGTGTCCTGGTATCAGTAGGTATTGAGAAGCATTGAAGATGTTAAATATTTCACAGATTGTTTGCAGGGTTGGCACAGGAAGACCATGGATGGGTTGAAAGATGAACAGAATATAAAAGGCTTTGCAAGATATTCCCATTCAGGGAATGATCTATGAGTCATTTGTTTTATTCAAGCTGAAATATCTAGAAAGCAGGAGTGGATCCCTGGGGACATTGGGAGAAAGAAAGGAGTACAGTGAAATTCTACCTAATCTTACGGTATCTGATTTTTTATCTTCTGGTGCCATTTCTAACAAAGAGAATATCATACCAATAAAATTTAATTTTTCTCTAGGCTTTTATATAATGGTCAAAATGGCATGTGATTAAGGGGTATGTTTGTTGAATGTTCAAGAATTCCTTTTAAGATAGCATACTGTATAAATGCTATAGTTAATATATCCTTCCCATTAATGATGACACTTTTCTCTTGACCAGCAGAATCATATTTGTCAGGAGGAAATTTTCTCCCAAAGTTTGTGTGAAATCAGAGAAGTGGGTACCGGCAGTAAAGACAAATGAATCCTGGCTTCCAGGGACATGTGAGGGATGACAGAATTACTAGTCTTCTTCAGATGGGGACCACAGGTTGAAAAGTTGATAATCTAAAAATATTGGATACTATTAATGATTATTCTTTCAAAATAAAGGCTTAGTCATGGTTTTTCCTAAAAAAGTAGCATTCATGTTTCTTTTATCAAAAGAGAGCACTGAAATTTTTGATCAAAAGCAGTGTTCATCAAACATTAATTGAATGGCTACTATATGTCATTTACTATGATAAGCATTGTCCATCATCTGATAAACAGTACACAAGATCTCTGCCTTCATGAAGCATATATTAGGAAAAGAAAACATTTAAAAAAACAAATACTTAATTTTTAAAAATAAAGACTATGAAGACTATGATTATAAAGACCATTACATTAAAAAAGGGGGTGCTCTGAGAAAAATTGTCATGATATACATACTATATACAAATAACGTCTCTAAGAAAGTAACATTTAAATCTGAATTCCAAAATATGAGGAGCCATTACCAGGTGAAGGCAGAGGGGTTATTTCAAACAAAGGCACTAACCTGTACAAAAGTTCTGAGATGGGAAAGAGCTAGGAGAATTCAAGGAAGTAAAGTGAACATGTCTGAAGGGAGTGGCTGAGAAAAACTGGAAATAAAGGTTAGCAAGATAGGCAGCAGCTAGATCAGACCTGGTCTGGTAGATCATGGAAAGGAATGTGGGTTTGATTTTTAGTGTAATGGGAAGCTATCAAACAGTTTCAGGCAGGGGAATGACATGATGAATATTTTCATGTTTTAAAAAAGTTTTCTCAGGCTACAGTAGGTCAAGCATGAAATCAAGAGAAACATTTAAAAAGACATTTGAGATTCTATATTTGTGTTATTTCCCCACATTTTAATGTTGTGAAAATGCACTAGATTCATCCGTGTGGGATGGTTTCTCATACCAACTGCATCCCTGATGAAATGTATAGTTGTGAACAAGTCCATAAGAATACCTCACATTTGCTAAGTGGCTATACTTTTGCAAAATATTTTATATGCATTTATTTTACCTCACAACATCCACAGTAGGTACGCAGCACAGATTTTATCATCATTTCAAAAGGGGAATAAACAGGTGAATATCTTAAAAATGTCATGCACCCAGTTAATGCCTGCTAGGGTATGAGGTCATGTGTATTTTGGTTCTTCATTTAGTTCTTTTTCCTACTTCACCATGCTAACTTTACTCTTAACCCTCTATCTCAACTTCTCCACGCATCTGATAGAAATAACCATCTCCCCTGTCTAATAATCATAGGAATTGTATGGTTCAAATGAGATACAGAACATGCTGACTCTTGAAAATATATACAATCAAATATAGTATCTTATAATTCTAAAACCTAGGACAATTACATTTACAGTAGTTGAATTAAGGAGGACATATATACTGTTATATACTAAACAGACCCTTAGTTAAGAATTACTGGCATCTTAAGTTTTCCTAGCTGAATTTTCTTAGGTAAAAGAATAGATACTAAGAAGCACTCATGGCTGTATTATGGTCCTTTGTTATCCAAAGCATGTCTGGAAGGGAAGTAGTTGAATGGCAGAGGTGAAGTTGAAGAAATTCACATTTAGTTATTCCTAGGGACTACTCAGGTGGCACTGGTGGTAAAGAATTCGCCTGCCAATGCAGGGGACATAAGAGACTTGGGTTTGATCCCTGGGTCGCGAAGATCCTCTGGAGAAGGAAATGGCAACCAACTCCAGTATTCTTGCCTGGAGAATCCCATGGACAGAAGAGCCTGGCAGGCTACAGTTCATGGGATCGCAAAGAGTTGGACACGACTGAATGTCTAAGCACACATGCACACACACAAGTGAATGATAAGTAATGAGAAATCAAGACCATTTTCATTATCATGTTAAATGTAAATTATGCTGAAAAACAATCTGTCTTACAAATTATGAGGCAGCCATGCCCAGTACAGGTCAGGGAAAACAGGATGAACCTAGTAAATTATCGCTGACTCTCTTAATCATTAAGGGTTTAGAGTTATATTTGTCCTTGGTAGGTTTGTGTGTTTGTGTGTGTACATTTCTACTGCTCATAAATTCCACTTTAAGGTGTACATAAGTATAAATGCATGTAAGAAACTTTATAAAAAATTGAGCTTTAGTCAAAACTGAAAGTAACACAAATGTCTAACAATATAATATTTAAATTAGTAGTTATAAATTCCTACAGAGGAACAGCAATGACAAGAACAAAATACATGTACCAATATGAATGTATCCTATTTACATTAATGTTGAAAGAAAGAGTACATACTATATTTATATGATTTTTTTAGCTTTTATTTTATATTTTATTTATATATTCATTTTACTTTTCTTTACATTATCGTGTTGGTTTTGCCACACATTGACATGAATCTGCAATGGGTATACATGTGTTCCCCTTCCAGAACCCCCCTCCCACCTCCCTCCTGATTTCCTCTCTCTGGTCATCCCTGTGAACCAGCCCTGAGCATCAAACCTGGGCTGGCGATTGATTTCATATATGAAGATTAATGTGTTTCAGTGCCGTTCTCCCATATCATCCCACCCTTGCCCTCTCCCACAAAGTCCAAAAGACTGTTCTATACATCTGTGTCCTCTTTTGCTGTTTCGCATACAGGGTTCTCATTACCATCTTTCTGAATTCCATATATATGCATTAGTATACTGTATTTTTGTTTTTCCATCTGGCTTACTTCACTCTGTATAATAGGCTCCAGTTTCATCCACCTCAGTAGAACTGATTCAGATGTATTGTTTTTAATGGCTGAGTAATATTCCATTGTGTATATGTACCACAGCTTTCATATCCATTCGTCAGTTGATGGGCATCTAGGTTGCTTCCATGTCCTGGCTATTGTAAACAATGCAGCGATGAACATTGGGGTACACGTGTCTCTTTCAATTCTGGTTTCCTCGGTGTGTATGCCCAGCAGTGGCATTGCTGGGTCATATGGCAGTTCTATTTCCAGGTTTTTAAGGAATCTGCACACTGTTTTCCATAGTGGCTGTACTAGTTTACATTCCCACCAACAGTGTAAGAGGGTTCCCTTTTCTCCCCATTCTCTCCAGCATTTATTGCTTGTATATATACTAATATATAATGGTAGTGGTTACCTCAGGGGGCTATTGACGGAATTAGTATGAACATTTGGGATACGTTAAAGTCTTATTCTGGGTAATCACTACACCATTATAGTCAGAAATTGGCACTGGCACACAAAGGGAAAAGCAATTATAAGACAAGTTTGTCGAGAATTTCCAAAGGGTGACAAGTGGTGAATAATGGCTAATAATCCCTAAGGCAAATGCCGTGGGAGAAACTAAAGGGAAAATGGGATAAAGACAGAGGAGGGACCACTGCTCTGGCTGCAAGTGGAATGGGGACCTGGCTATAAGATACATACTCGGTTGAATGAATTTTATGCTATAACACAGGCTGAAAAGGCTAACATGGAATATCTTCTTTACTGATTTGGGAGTTGTTTTGATTCTCTGTCATCAAGCCCAGAACTCACGTAAAGTTAAACAGTTAATTACAATTGCTCAATCAGTACTGAAATCTCACATGATTTAGCTAGAAGAAGAAATGTTGCAGGGATGACTCAGGAAGAAGGAATAGAATTCGAGACAGTGTAGAGGTTGAGAAAGCATGATTCCTCTGGATGATTATAAGTATTTTATTATGGCTTAAATCAACGAAGTATATATGAGATTGATGAGAGATGGCAAGTAAAGCAGCAGGCACCAGATTATGGATGGAAGAAAGTGCTCTGAGTAATGTACTCCTGTTCTGTTAGCATCTAAAGTACTTTGTAGAAAGGCACTCATCAAGTCCATATACAGTCCCTTGGACTTATAAAGTGAGGTAGCATATGGTCAATATATAACTCAACACATCTTTAGGAAAATATAGCTGTAACATGCATGTATACTTGCATGCTAAGTCACTTCCATTGTGTCTAACTCTTTGTGACCCTATGGACTATAGCCCACCAGGTTCCTCTATCCATGGAGAGTCTCCAGATAAGAATACTGGAGTGGATTGCCATGCTTTCCTCTGGGTGATCTTCCCAACCTAGGAATTGAACCCACGTCTCTTATATGTCCTGAATTGGCAGGTGGGTTCTTTACCACTAGGAATCCCTAACTGTTACATATCCTTTGTTCAAAAAGAAGGACATTTTATCTAATTCTACTTATGGTGTTTGCATATGCCAAGCATTGTTCTAATGACTTTAGAAATATTAGTACAATTAATCTTCATCACTTCCCCAGTGGCTTGTTGGTTTAGAATCTGCCTGCCAAACAGGAGTCATGGGTTTGATCTCTGGGTTGGGAAGATCCCCTGGAGAGGAAAATTGCAACCCACTCCAATATTCTTGCCTGGGAAATCCCATGGACAGACAAGCCCGGTGGGCTACAGTCCATGGGGTCACAGAGTCAGACATGACTGAGCAACTAAACAACTGTCTTCAAAGCATTTCTATGAAATAGATTTTAATGAAAGCTGAGGCTCAGATCAGTTGCCTGATTCACCTAAGATGGCAAAGTAATTAGAAACATGAATCTAACTCAAGAAGTCTAGTTCCATAGCCCATGCTGTCAAGCATTATACTATGCTGTATCTTTAACTGTTTGATTAACTCAGAAACAATTTTATGTGTACATATTAAGAAAGCATTCATGAATCCAGATTTCACTAAGAAAATAATGCAATATGGGGAACCCAGTAAATAGTGGCTCCTATAGAGTATATTTGTTGGAAAATCATGCATATAAGGATGACTGGATGTTCAAGCAATTTAGACTACAGCCTACTCAGATTTAAAGTACAAGAACAGTAAAAGCTTCATCAGCTTGAAATTAGTTTTTAAATGATGTCAGGGCATTTCAAGTCAATTTGAAAGTATTAGGGGATAATATGGATTTGCCAAGTACTTTGGCATACCAAGGAACTATGAGGGCACTTGTAAGATTACACAGGATATTTAACAGCTTTAAGTCTTTAAGTTTTTAATTCTTTGCCTTATTTAATTTTTTTTTAGCATTTCACTTACTTTATTGACTTGTGCCTGCAGTCTTTCTGGTTAGCCATTTAGCCAGGTAATACCTACTGTGAAAATTAATATTAATACAATGCCAATACATTTATTATGAGCTGTCCTCTTCCATCAATATCAGTTCTATTCAGGTGGATGAAACTGGAGCCTATTATCCAGAGTGAAGTAAGCCAGAAGGAAAAACAACAATACAGTATACTAACGCATATATATGGAATTTGGAAAGATGGTAACGAGAACCCTGCATGCGAGACAGCAAAAGAAATGCAGATGTATAGAACAGTCTCGTGGACTCTGTGGAAGAGGGCAAGGGTGGGATGATATGGGAGAATGGCATTGAAACATGTTAATTATCATATGTGAAATCAATCACCAGCCCAGGTTTGATGCTTGGGGCTGATGCACCGGGATGGCCCAGGGGGAGGGAATCGGGAGGGAGTAGGGAGGGGGGTTCTGGAGGGGGAGCATATGTATACCCATGGCGGATTCATGTCAATGTATGGCAAAACCAACACAATAAAGTAAAGAAAATTTTAAAAAAATAAATAAATAAAAATTAAAAAAGCTAAAAAAATATTCTCCATTGGCTGTCTTTTATTTTTTAATGAATTAATTTACTTTAATTGGAGGCTAGCTACTTTACAATATTGGAGTGGTTTTTGCCATACATTGACATGAATCAGCCATGTGTGTACATGTGTCCCCCATCCTGAACCTCCCTCCCACTTCCCTCCCCATTCCATCTATCAGGGTTGTCGCAGTGCACTGGGTTTGAGTGCCCTGTTTCATGCATCAAACTTGAACTGGTGATCTATTTCACATATGGTAGTATACATGTTTCAACGCTATTCTCTCAAATCATTCCACCCACCTATTCTCCCACAGAGTCCAAAAGTCTGTATTTATATCTGTGTCTCTTTTCCTGTCTCACATATAGGGTCATTGTTACCATCTTTCTAAGTTCCATATATATGCATTAACATACTGTATTGGTGTTTTTCTGAATTACTTCACTCTGTATCATAGGCTCCAGTTTCATCCACCTCATTAGAACTGATTCAAATGCTTTCTTTTTAATACCTGAGAATATTCCATTGTGTATATGTACCACAGCTTTCTTATCCATTTATCTGCCGAAGGATATCTAGGTTGCTTCCATGTCCTGGCTATTGTAAACAGTCCTGTGATGAACATTGGGGTACACGTGTCTCTTTCAATTCTGATTTCCTTGGATTGTATGCCTAGCCGTGGGATTGCTGGCTGGCGTGACAGTTCTATTTCCAGTTTTTTAAGGAATCTCCACACTCTTCTCCATAGTGGCTGTACTAGTTTGCATTACCACTAACAGTGTAAGAGGGTTCCCTTTTTCCCTTACCCTCTCCAGCATTCATTGTTTGTAGACTTTTGGATAGCAGCCATTCTGATCAGCATGAGATAGTACCTCATTGGGGTTTTGATTTGCATTTCTCTGATAATGAGTGATGTTGAGCAGCTTTTCATGAGTATGTTAGCCATTTGTATGTCTTCTTTGGAGAAATATCTGTTTAGTTCTTTGGCCCATTTTTTGATTGGGTCATGTATTTTTCTGGTATTGAACTTCTTGTATATTTTTGAGCTTAATTCTTAGTCAGTTGCTTCATTTGTTATTATTTTCTCTCATCCTGAAGGCTGCCTTTTCACCTTGCTTATAGTTTCCTTCTTTGTGCAAAAGCTTTTGTTTATTTAGGCCCCATTTATTTATTTTTGCTTTTATTTCCATTACTCTGGGAGGTGGGTCATAGAGGATCCTGCTGTGATTTATGTCAGGGAGTGTTTTGCCTATGTTTTCTTCTACGAGTTTTATAGTTTCTGGTTTTCCATTTAGATCTGTAACCCATTTTGAGTTTATTTTTTGTGGATGGTGTTAGAAAGTGTTCTAGTTTCATTCTTTTACAAGTGGTTGACCAGTTTTCCCAACACCACTTGTTAAAGAAATTGTCTTTTTTCCACTGTATATTCTTGCCTCCTTTGTCAAAGATAAGGCGCCCATAGGTATGTTGGTCTATCTCTGGGTTTTCTATTTTGTTCCATTGATCTATATTTCTGTCCTTGTGCCAGTACCATACTGTCTTGATGACTATAGCTTTGTAGTATAGTCTGAAGTAAGGCAGGTTGATTCCTCCAGTTCCATTCTTCTTTCTCAAGATTGCTTTGGCTATTTGAGGTTTTTTTTATTTCCATACAAATTGTGAAATTATTTGTTCTGCTTCTCTGAAAAATACTGTTGGTAGTTTGATAGGGATTGCATTGAATCTATAGATTGCTTTGAGTAGTATACTCATTTTCACTATATTGATTCTTCCAGTCCATGAACATGGTTTGTTTCTCCATCTATTTGTGTCATCTTTGATTTCTTTCATCAGTGTTTTATAGTTTTCTATACATAGGTCTTTTGTTTCTTTAGGTAAATTTAGTCCTAAGTATTTTATTCTTTTTGTCACAATGGTGAATGGAATTCTTTCCTTTATTTCTCTTTCTGTTTGCTCACTATTATTGTATAGGAATACAAGGGATTTTTCTGTGTTAATTTTATATCCTGAAACTTTATTAATTGATTAGCTCTAGTAATTTTCTGGTGGTATCTTTACTGTTTTCTATGTATAAGATCATGTCATCGGCAAACAGTGAGAGTTTTACTTCTTCTTTTCTAATCTGGATTCCTTTTATTTCTTTTTCTTCTCTGATAGCTGTGACTTTTTGCCTTAATTTTTGAAACTAACTTCACTGAATTAAATGGTGGCTACACTAGTTACCAAAGCAGAAGTTAGAAGTCTGAACACTTAAGTGGTGATATTTCGAACAATTTGATGTTGTGGACTGCTTTTAGGTGTCCCTTTAGGGTAACACAGGGAGAGGAACAGGGCTGAGAGCCTGGAAAACTGGCAGAGTTCTGATGCCCCCACCTTTGCTTCAAACACAATGACCATGTTGTTTTACATAGCAGTTTGTTTGAAAAAGGTTTTAAAGGCTCTTAAACAACACTGAACATAATTTAACTTTCATTCATTTCATTTAATCACACCTATTAGGCTATTATTAGGTTATTCACACCTATTATGCTATTATTTTAAAAATAGTGTGAGGATGTGGAAAATTTGCAAACCTTGTGCATTTCTGGTGGGAATATAAAATGCGGCTGCTACTGTAAAAAAAATATAGTGGCAATTCCTAAAAAAAATAAATGTTGAATTACTATATGATGGGGAAATTTCACTTCTGGACATATACCTCAAACATGTGAAATCAGAGACTCAAATATTTATATACTTATGTTCATAGCACCATTATTCATAACAGCCAATATGTGGAAGCTACTAAAATGTCCATCAATGGATGAATGGATAAAAATAAAGTGGTATACATATGTACAATGGAATATTATCATTTAAAAAAAAGAAGGGATTCTAACACATGCTGTAACATAGATGAACCTTGAAGATATTCTGCCTAGTGAGATATAGCAAGTCTCAAAAGTCCAAATACTGTGTGGTTCTCCTTACATGACATATCTAGCGTAGTAAAATTCAAAGAAACAGAAAGTAGAATGGTGACTTTCAGAGTCTAGAAGACAAGAGAATGGGGAGTTAGGGTTTAATGACTGCAGAGTTTCGGTTTTACAATATGAAAAGTTCTGAAGATGGATGTTGGTTATGATTGAAAACCAGTGTGAATGTATTTAAAGCCACAGAACTGTACAGTTAAAAATATTAAGTAATAAATGCTATGTATAATTTACTTCAATAAAAATATTTTTTAAAAACTGTTGTTAGATACCAGGAACATAGGAAGTAGGAGTGGGAGGCAAAATAGGTGAAATGATTCAAAAGGCGGAAACTTCCAGTTATAAAATGAATGTCATGGCAATGTAATGTACAGCAATGGGAACTATAGTTACTAATATTCTACTGTATATTTGAAAGGTGCTAAGAGAGTAGAGCCTAAAAGTTCTCATCACAAGGAAAAAATGTGTAACTGTATTGTGATACATGTTAACTAGCGTTATTATGACGATCACTTTACAATATATACAAATATTGAAACACGTTGTAAAACTGAAACTACTTTAATGTTATGTCAATTATACCTCAATTAAAAATAAGTTAAATTTATTTATCTACTATATGATTTAATATTCCATTCCTTGGCAGAACAGAAGAAAAATGAAAGCTTATACCCATACAAAGACTTGTACATGACTGTTCATAGCAGCTTTATATGGAATAGCCAAAAACCTAGAAGCAACTGAATATTTGCCCACAGGTGAATGAATAAACAAATTCTGGTATTTTCATATAATGTAATACTACTTGCAATGTAATATTCTAAAAAGGAATTAGATACTTATTGGCTTTCCTGGTGGCTCAAAGGGTAAGGCATCTACCTGCAATGCGGGAGACCGGGTTCGATCCCTGGGTCGGAAAGATCCCCTGGAGAAGGAAATGGCAACCCACTCCAGTTCTTGCCTGGAGAATCCCATGGACAGAGGAGCCTGGTAGGCTACAGTCCACTGGGTCACAAAGAGTCAGACATGACTGAGCAACTTCACTTTTTACTCAACAAAATAGATGTATCTCAAATAATTATGCTTAATGAAAGAAGGCAGACAAGAAAAGAGTACAAACTTTTGATTGCATTTATATAAAATTAGAGTAAATGTAAATTAACCTCTAGTGTCAAAAAGCAAATCAGTGGTTGCTTAGGGAGGCAAGGTTACAAGGAGACTTTGGGGAGTTATGAATGGTATGTTCATTATCTTGATTGTGGTCACTGTTTCATGGGTGTATTGATTTGTCAAAATGTAGCAGATTATACACTTTAAATATATACAATTTGTGTGCCTGCATGCTAAGTTGCTTCAGTCGTGTCCAACTCTTTGCAATCCTAGAAACTGTAGCCCGCTAGGCTCCTCTATCCATGGGATTCTCCAGGCAAGAACACTGGAGCAAGTTGCCATTCCCTTCTCCAGGGGATCTTCCCGACCCAGGGATCAAACCCACATCTCTTATGTCCCCTGCATTGGTGGGCAGGTCCTTTACCACTAGTGTCACCACAGAATCCCACATACAGCTTACTATATATCAATTCTGCAAAGACACCTGCACCCAATTTTCATTTCAGTGTGTGTGTGTGTGTGTTAGTCGCTGAGTCATGTCCGACTGTTTAGGACCCGATAGATTGTAGCCCTCCAGGCTCCTCTGTCCATGGAATTCTCCAGGCAAGAATACTGGAGTGGGTTGCCATTTCCTTCTCCAGGGGATCTTCCTGACCCCGGGATTGAACCCAGGTCTCCTGCATTGCAGGAAGATGCTTTACCATCTGAGCTACCAGGGAAGACCCTATATATCAATTATACCTCATTAAATCTGTTAAAACAAAACAAAAAGAGGATGGCAGGTTTTAAGACTGCAGATTAAAGATGAAAAATTTTTCCAAGACCAGCAAGTGAGATAGCTTCTAGAGTACATGAAAGATATTGAGGAATACAAGGAGTGCTTGTTCTGGGTAACAATCTTTGTCTTTGCTTCCTAAACATAATGATTAGTAAAGATAAAGGAAATGCAAAAAGGGAGGGAAAAAGATTCAAAGGCAATACATAGCGAACACTTTGACGAATCTAAAAGAATTGGCCCTCGAGATTGCCCTGGTGGTCCAGCGGCTGACTCTGCACTCCCAATGCAGAGGGTCTAGGTTTAACCACTGGTCAGGGAACTAGATTTCACATGCCTCAGCTAAGATTCCACATGCTTCAACTAAGACCTGGCACAGTCAAATAAATAAATACTTAAAATAATTTGTCCTTAACCACTCATTAGGCAATTAACACTCATTATAAATGGATCATGTGATAGACATGCTGTGCTTGGATGTAACTCAAGTGATTCCTGATGGGCTAGAACTATTAATGCATTTTTACTTTTTCTTCAGCAGGTTAAGTCACTTTAACTTGTATTGCTGGAGCCTAAGAGGTTGTTTCAGAATCTAAGACTATCCATTAGTTAAACATTATTTTATTAAGAAGTCTACAAAGAGATGGCTTTAAGTCATTGATTTTATCAACCCAGTTTGGAAAGATTTAGACTTGGACCTCAAAATAGTATGAGTCATCCAATGTTACAGAGCTAGCTATTTACAATGCTAGAAATGGGGGGAGGGGAGGAACAGAAACAAAACAGACCTTATAAACATTAGATAATTACAAGGATTATCTCCTCATGGTTCAGTGAGGCCCAAGTTATATCCCACCAAAAAGAGTAACTTAGAGTACAAACTGCATTACCTTCCTAAAAAAAAAATTAGATTTGAAGACTGATTTTTCTCAATGATGTGTTAATAAAATATCAAGGAAAGTTGGGATTTAGTAAACCTTGTTATACTTCATAAAAATGGTCACTCTTGCCTCCTAAAAACTGACCATAATTGAGGTGGAAATGGTCTGTTAGAATTCTTTCATTTCCATAGAACACAGAAACTGTAGCTGAAAGTTTCCAAACTGGAAATAGTTATTAAACCTGAATTAAGATTTAATTACTCCTTGGTATGCGCTGCAAATTGGTGTCCATAGGAAAGTTTTTTTTTCTTTGTATCCAAAACTCTATGTGTGTTTTGTGAGTTAAAACTTAAAAACTTTGTGTAACATTTGAAATTTCATTTTATTCCTAATAACTTTCATTTAAAAATGTTCTCTTTGAATTTTTGAAATATATTCCATTTTTTCTCCATTAGATTAACCTTACTATTTCATGTTGAAACTAAATGACAAGGTGACTGTGTATCATAGAAAAATACCAGGATGTTTCAGTTTTGTTTTGGGTAGATTGCAGGTGGTAAAGACTAGGATTTAGAGCCCAAGTACTTCAATCAACCCTTAATTTTCAGCTCCTCTCATGATAAAGAAGTTTTGCTGCTGCTGCTTTTCCATTATTGTTCAAATTATTTGCTTTTATAAACAATTATTTAATAAGCTAATTTGTGCATACATTTCTCCTATATGTAATTTTTCTGCAGATAAATTCCAAGAACTGGAAATGTTGTGAAATTATTGAACCCGAATGCAATGTTTTGGGCTTCCTAGGTGGTGCTAGTGGTAAAGAACCCTTTTGCCAATGCAGGAGAGGTAAAAGATGAAGGTTCCATCCCTGGGTCTCCCCTAGAGGAGGGCATGGCAACCCACTCCAGTATTCTTGCCTGGAAAATCCCCATGGACAGAGGAAGCTGGTGGGGTACAGTCCATTGGGTCACACGACTGCAGCAACTTAACACACACATGCAATGCATGTTTTGTAATAGATTTTTTTAATGTCTTTGTGAGTGAGTTTTGGTGTATTTTTTGCAAGGGTTATCTATTTCTTGTGGTCTTTGAATTCATTTGCTTACAGTTGGACAGAGTTGTCTCATTATTCCTCATCTGTGCTTATTTCATCATTATTCATTTTTAAAAATACCCCAATGTTTTATGTTGATTAGGCTAGGTACCTGTTGCTCAATTTTATTGTTATTCAAAGAACCAACTTTTTTTTCTTAAATCAATTAATTCTTAAGGCCTTTTAATTTTTCTGATTTACCTTCTATTTGTCTTTTTTTTCCTTAACTTTTTTGGTTTGATGATTCACATATTTTTAGTTTTTTGTTAGTATAAGTATTTAAGACTAGAATTTAATTGAGCAGTGCTCTACAAGCATCACATAGTTTCTGATATCTAGTATTTCTGTTATCATCGTGTGTTATATATCCTAACGTTAAGTTTTCAATTTCTCTTTGAATTGTTAAAGAGAAAGTATCTAAAGCAGGATTTTTTGTTTTCTAGTTTTGTCATTACCTTCCACTTTAATTGAATTGTAATTAATGAATATTCACATTGTTTTGTATTTCTTATACTTTGAAAACTGATGTTTCTCTTCTAGCAAAATATTCATTTTTTTGGAAGATATTTCAGGGGTCCTTTAATAGAAAATACATTCTGCATTTTATTATTTTTAATTTTTGGCTGCACGCCACAGCATGTGGGACCCTTGTTCCCTGACCAGGGATCAGACACTTGCTCCATACATTGGAAGGCAGAGTCTTAACCACTGGGCCACGAGGGAAGTCCTCATTCTGTATTTCATGGTATAGGATATGATACATACCAAAAAATTTACCTTACCAGTCGTGCTATTTAGGTTTTCTATATTTATTCTTTGTCCACTTGGCCTGACAGGGACTGCTACCAATGATGCATTTCTGTTTACTTTTGCAGGCTCCTCTGTCCTCCACTGTCTCCCAACAGTTTGCTCAAATACATGTCCATTGAGTCAGTGATACCATGCAACCATCTCATCCTCTGTTGTCCCCTTCTCCTCCTGCCTTCAATCTTTCCCAGCAGCAGGGTCTTTTCCAATGAGTCAGCTCTTCGCATTAGGTAGCCAAAGTATTGGAGTTTAAGCTTCAGCATCAGTCCTTCCAATGCCTATTCAGGACTTTTTTCCTTTAGGATTGACTGATTTGATCCCCATGCTGTCCAAGGGATTCTCAAGAGTCTTCTCCAGCACCACAGTTCAAAAGCATCTAATTTTCGGCACTCAGCCTTCTTTATGGTCCAGCCTTCACATCCATACACGACTAGTGGAAAAACCATAACTTTGACTATATGAACCTTTGTCGGTAAAGTAATATATCTGCTTTTTAATATGCTGTCTAGGTTTGTCATAGCTTTTCTTGCAAGCAGCAAGTGTCTTTTAATTTCATGGCTACAGTCATTGTCTGCAGTGATTTTGCAGCCCCAGAAAATAAAGTCTCTCACTGTTTGCATTGTTTCTGTAATTATTTGCCATGAAGTAATGGGACTGGATGCCATGCTAAGTTTTTTGAATGCTGAGTTTTAGGCCAGCTTTTTTATTCTCCTCTTTCACCTTCATCAAAAGACTCTTTAGTTCCTCTTAGCTTTCTTCCATTAGTGTGGTAGCATCTGCATATCTGTTGTGGAGCCTAGAACTTTTGCAACACTGTGAGAACTTCTTTGGTATAGTTGTTCTCCAGTTTGTGAGTCGCCTGCTAGGTGGCTCTATAGTGGGGCTAATGGCGACCTCTTCCAAGAGGGCTTATACAATACTCTGTGCCTCCCAGGACTGCTGCTACCCTGTCCTTGTGGCAGGCCACTGCTGACCCATGCCTCCTCAGGAGATGCTCAAACACTCAGAGGCAGGTCTGGCTCAGTCTCTTGTGGGGATTACTGCTCCTTTCCCTGGGTCCTGGTGCACACAGGGTATATGTTTTTGCCTTCCAAGCGTCTCTAGTGGGTATGAGGTTTGATTTTTAAATGATATTGCACCCCTCCCACTATCTTGTTGCTGCTTCTCCTTTGCCCTTGGACGTAGGGTACCTGAACAACAACAACAATCTGCATATCTGAGGTTGTTGATATTTCTCCTGGCAGTCTTGATTCCAGCTTGTGATTCATGCAGCCTGGCATTTCACATGATGCATGCAAGTTAAATAAACAGGGTGACAATATACAGCCTTGATGTACTCCTTTCCCAATTTTGAACAACTCCATTGTTCCATGTCCGGTTCTAACTGTTGGTTTTTGACTTGCATACATGTTTCTCAGGAGGCAAGTAAGGTGGTCTGGTATACCTATCTTTTTAAGAATTTTCCAGTTTGTTGTGATCTATATAGTCAAAAGCTTTAGTGTCATCAAAGAAGCAGATGTTTTTATGGAATTCTCTTGCTTTTTCTATGATCCAAAGGATGTTCACTATTTGATTTTAATATAGCACTTTCCAAATTCTGCTTTTTTTTCCCTACTATATTTGTAACTCAGTGGGTTGATTGTAGTACGTAGTTTTATTTTACCTTGAAATAGTTCTAATTTTGCTTTCATTTCTGTGATGTGTTTCTCTGATTTTTTTTTCTGAAGTGTTACAGGAAAACATAGTGTCTCCTATTATCTTTCTATATATCACAATAGTTCTTGCATCTCTTCTTTATGCTCTTCTATAGAAAATATGGCTTTGATGATTGTTTTAAAGTTTTGTGGTGAAATATTTTGCCACAGTTCTCATCTGTTTTGCTGCAATATTGCTCTGGTAAAATTTTTTTAGCTTGCCAAGCACCTTTCCCATCACTGTCTCTCATATTTCTTATGCGTGTGTTGTGACTTTTTAAAATCTTTTGAATGTTTTTTTTTTTTAATTTAAGACAAGCTATTTGCAGGAAGTTGTCTTAAAGGGGATAAGGCTCTATTCCAAGGTAAGAGTTACTTATTTGTGCCTCAGGATTTTGTGAGTGTTCCGTTAAGTTTTATTTTTTTTCCTGGCCCAAAGAAATAGACAGACGTAAGCAATATATCTTGGCGTATGAATACCGATACCAATGAAAATGCCACAAATACAGGTTACTTACTGGACATTTGAATTGTCTGTGTGCTTCTTTGTTCCACTATTACCTCTTCGATTTTGTGGAAGCAAACCAGATCTAGAGAAACTCACAAAACTAGTGTATGCATAATTTGCTTGTGGTTGAAATTGAGGACCTCTCATTTCACACTTCAAAATACCCATCTTATATTAGAAAATTGAAAATTTCTGACTTTATAAGATTTGTGGTCCTATATTTCTCCTTTCAGTTTCCTTCTACAACCATGCTTGATTTCATTGTTTGGAACGCATTCCAATCATTTTTTGTTTCAAGGTTTTCTCTGAATAGAGTTCAAACAAAATCAGAGATTGCATGTATCTTTCTCCTGTTTCTTGTTGCTTTTAGGGTGACTTCTAAGAAGAGAACAGAACGTACCACAAAACACTGCCATCTTGAAACCGACTGAAAGTGTCATATTTTAAAAAATAATTAAATGAACAAATACCATAAATAATAGGTTTCTCAAAAATACAGTATACTCATTCACCACTAAGATTGCTCTAGTCCAAACTCTTCCTTATCACTACTCTGTCTGAGCATTTCTAAATTTTGCTGGAATATTTCAAAGTTGGTCAATCAATCTCACCAAATTAAGTGAGATTAATACATACTTCACCCACTTTTTTCTCCCTTGTGATGAGAACTCTTAGGATTTACTCTTAACTTCCACACCCACACATGTGTATATATATATAAGCATTAATTATCTTTACCATGTTGTACATTATATCCATAGTTCTTAATATCTTATAACTGGAAGTTTGTACCTTCATCTAATTCCCCCTACCCCTACTCGCCTGCCTCTGGTATTCACAAATCTTGTTTTTTCTGAGATTTTTTTGTTTGATGATTTATTTGTTCTAAGTGTAATTGGCGTAAAACACTATGTTAGGTTCAGTTAGAAAACATGGTAATTTGATATTTCTATAAATTTCAAAATAATCACCAGAAGAAATCTAGTTACTATGTGTTACCATACAAAGATATGACATTATTACTGACTATATTACCCACACATGTGACTCACATTTTTTGCAACTGGAAGATTTTACCTTTTAGTTCCACTCACCTATTTCTCTCCTTCCCCTGACCCACCTCCCCTGTGGCAACCACATGTTTGGTCTTTGTGCTATGACTTTGTTTTTGTTTTCTTATGTTTGTTTCTTTGTTTTGTTTCTAAAATTCCACATAAGTGAAATCATGCATCATTTGTCTTTTTCTAACTTTATCTCACTTAGCATAATACTCTCTAGGTCCTTCTATGTTGTTGCAAATGGCAAGATTTCATTTTTTTATGGATGAGTAATATACCATTGTGTATATATATAACAAATCTTTGTCCACTTAACAAGTGATGGTTACTTGGGTTGCTTCCATATATTGGCTATTGTAAATAATGCTGCCATGAACATATTGAGTGCATATATCTTTTATTTTTTATATCTAGTTCATATTTTTATTTTAATCAGATAAATATCCAGGATTGGAATTCCTTAATCAGATGGTAGTTCTATTTTTAATTTTTTGAGTAATATCCATACTGTTTTCCCTAGTGGCTGTACCAAATTACCTTCCCACTAACAGTGCATGAAGGGCCCCTTTTCTCCATGTTGTCACCAATACTTGTTATTTTTTGTCTCTCTGGTAAGTGTGAGGTGATATCTAATTATAGTTTTGGTTTGCATTTCCCTGTTGAGTAGTGATATTGAGCATTTTTTCATCTGCCTATTAGCCATCTATATGTCTTCTTTGGAAACTATCTATTCAGGTCTTCTGCCTATTTTTAATCAGGTTATTTGTTTCTCTGATGTTGAATTGTATGAGTTCTTTATATATTGTTATATTAGCCCCTTATCAGATATATCATTTGCAAATATTTCTCACATTCAGTAGTTGGCCTTTTTGTTTTATTGATAGTTTTTTTCACTGTGAAGAAGCTTTGTAGTTTGATGTAGTACAATTTGTTTATTTTTGCTTTTGTTTCTCTTAACTGAGGAGACATAACCAAAAAAAAGAGAAAATACTAAGACCAATGTTAAATTTAAAAAGTACTGCCTATGTTTACTTCTTGAAATTTTATGACTTCAGGTCTTACCTTCATCAAGCATTTTGAAGTTATTTTTATGTTGGATGTGACAAAGAACTTTAGTTTGATTCTTCTGTGTGGGGCTATCCAATTTTCCCAACACCATTTATTGAGGAGGCTATCTTTCCCCAGTGTATATCTTTGGCTTCTTTGTCTTGGATTAATTGACCATAGATGTGTAGAGTTTTTTCTCCGCATTCTATGTGAACATTTACTATCTGTCTATTTTTGTACCATTACCATACTCTTTTGATTCCTGTAGTTGTGTATTATAGTTTGAAATCAGAGATCATGATAACTCCAGCTTTTTCCTTCAGTTTTAATTGGGGTTTCTGTGTTTCCACACAAGTTTTAGGGTTATTTTTTCTAGTTCTGTGAAAAGTGCTGTAATTATTTTGATAAGAATTGCTCTGAATCTATAGATTGACTTGTGTAGTATGGTCATTTTAGCAGTACTAGTTCTTCCAATCCACAAGCATGGTATAACTTTTCATCTATTTTTGTGTTTTTAGGGAAAAAAAAACTCCTTGTAAATAATGACAATTAAAACTTGAGCATTAAATGAGTGAGGTATATTGCAGCTGCCCTTATTGTGTGTGGGAAAGGAATATCAATTTCAGTAATATAAAGAATTGGGTTAACTCTCCCCTTTCTCTGCCCAGAGATGAAGTCTTAGGAAAGTAGAAAGTTAGAACTAAGATTTGTAAATAAATTTATCAAACAAGAAAGACTATATTATTTGTTAAAGCAGAGAGTAGATAAAAATATGTTTATCAGCACAGAGACAATGAAATTTGCCTTTCTTGTCCTGAGGTGCAGATGAAAGAAGAAAAAAACTCTTAATTATTTGAAATATGGATCTTAACATGTAAGTTTAGCATTAATGATAAATATCTGAGACAAAGACTCCCAGGATGAGAAATTGACATTAAAATATATCCTGAATATATAATACCACTGAGTTACTTGATAAAAGCAAATAAAAATGGCCTTGTGGAATACTTTCTCAATCCAAAGTCTGAAATGTTTTCATGTCTCATGATTAAACTGAATTCATTAAAGACAAACAGAAATTCATTAAAGCACCCATGTAATAATGACAAATTTCCTATGAAAGAGCTATAATTACAGTAACCACAGATACGTCAACAAAAAATAATGAGATGCATAAAGAAGCAATAATACAATGGGATGAATATTTTCAAATTTCTTAGGAAAATTATCATGGCTTGTTAAATAATAGATTCTCTGAACAGATTTTTATTTTAAATTCACATTAATGGTGTTTACAGGAGACACACTCACACTCCTTTTATGAGATGGCATAGATTTACTCTTTTCAGCTTCTCCTCTCTAAATGCAACTAAATATCTCAGAATAATTCAATAGTCACAAAAGGATTCTCAAAGGTGGAAAGGAGTCAGACAGGCTAAGGACTTTGTGAAATGAGGAAAGATACCTTGGTGAGATCCCTCTACTTTTCTCTCTCATATATTAAAGAATGGAGACTAGAAAGGCCTACAACCCAAAGTATCAGCAGACATAAACAGAAAAAAAGAAAAATTAACCCACTAAGCAGCATCATACAGCCTAAGTGAAACCTGTGGGTTTGAATGAGAGCACCAGAATAACAAAGCAGATTGAAATAACACTGTAAGGGCTATAACAACTCAAATTCCTTGGAACTGCAGATCTCAAAAGTATACCAAGACCTATGTGCTAAACCTAAACAGAGTGACTGTGTGCTGAAATACAATATGTAAATATCATCAAGTGTCTCTTAACATAATAAACAAAATTTCTGAGATACAAAATCACTTGTCTTGCCAAGAACCATGACAAACACCACTTGAGTGATAAAAGACTGTCAACTGATGACAAAAGAATCAGGCACTAAAATAATCTGAAAAGGATTTTAAAACAGCCATCATAAAAATGCTTCAATAAACAATTATGAGTTCTATTGAAATTCAACTTAAAAAATAGAAAATCTCAGAAAAGAAATAAAATAAAAAGTGTTAAAAATGTTTAAAAGCACACAATTAAAATTATGGAATTAAAAATACAATAACTAAAATTTGAAAACTCCCTGTATGAGCTCAATGGTAGTGTGATGATGATAAAGTTAAAAGTAATGAATCTGAAGACAAAGTAAGAGTTTACTCAATTTGGAAAACAGAGAAATTAGTGGAAAAAATATTGAATGTAGCCTCAGGGACTTGTGTGGGTAAGAACCAAAAATTCAGAATTAGTTTAACTGGAGTCTCATAAGGACAAGAAAAGGAGATTATGGCAGAAAAAAAGTATTTGAAGAAACAATAGCTGAAAAGTTACCAAATTTGGTGAAAGAAATAAACCTACGGGTTCAAGAAAAAGCATAGATCCAAATAAGTCCTCAGTATAAACTTCATAATTAAACTTCCAAAAACTAAAGGCAATCTTTAAAATAGCTAAAAAACAGAGAGAATTGACACATTACCTATATAGGAACACTCATTTAAATGATACTGGATTTATTGTCTGAAATGATAAAGTCCAGAAGAAATTGGCAAAACATTTTTCAGATACTTAATGAGAAGAAATACTACCTATAAATCCTATACCCATTGAAATATCCTGTCGGAACAGAGGGGAAATCAAGACAATCTTGGACAAAAGAAAACGTAAGAACTTGTCATTACATTAGCATACCTCTCCTATTAGAATGGCTAAAAGAAACAAAAACAAAATGATAACAGAAGACTGAGATCTTGAGAAATGAAAAAATAGAATCAGTAATCATAAGAGTAAATGTAATACAAGATCCTTAAACCCATGAGTTTCTTAAATCATAGTTAATGAAGTAAAAGTTATATCATCATCTGATATGGTATTCAACATATCTAAAGGAAATACTTAAGACTATTAATTAATATTTTAAAGGCAGAGCAGTGACTATTTTGTAATGTATAGAAATATGAAATCACTATGTTGTGTACCAGGTACTAACATAGTATTGTGGGTCAATTATACTTAAATAAACAAACAACAAACTCAAAAGAGATGAGGTTTCTGGTTACCAAAGGAAGAGGGTGAGGGGAATAGGTATTAGATAAAGGCAATCAAATAGTACAAGATTCCATTATAAGATAAATTAGTACCAGGGATGTAATATATACCAATGATAAATATAATACTGTTGCATGTTGTATATGGGGCTTCCCAGGTGGTGCTACTGGTAAACAACCTGCCTGCCAGTGCAGAAGACATAAGAGTTCCCTCCCTGGATTAGAAAGATCCCCTCGAATAGGAAATAGCAACCCTCTCTAGTATTCTCTCCTGGAGAATTACATGGATAGAGGAGCCTGTTGGCTGTGATCCATAGAGTTGCAAAGAGTTGGATACAACTGAAATGACAGCACAGCATACACACATGTGATATATGAAACTTGTTAAGAGAGTAAATCTTGAGTTTTCATCACCAGGAAAAAACTTTTTTTCTTTTATTTGTGTCTATGAGATAACGGATATACACCAAACATATTGTGGTCATCATGAAATGACATATATAAGTCAAATCATTATGCTGTATATCTTAAACTTATACAATGCTGTATGTCAATTATTAATATATCTTAATAAACCTAGAAGGAAACTTTTTAATGAATAAATGAAGTAAAAGTTGAGAAGATTTATTCAAAATCACTGATGTTGGAGAAGGGAGAAGGCAGATTTCACCAGAGACTGCCTGCCTATAGTTTTTCCTACCCCAAGTTAAAATGAAGAAATAACACTTTGATACATATGTGTCATGGTATATTGATCCTATTAATGCTTTCTTTTAGGAAAAACTATGCTTCAGTCTTGTAGGAGATATATAAAAATAGTAGTAAAAAATGAAAAAGTGAGGTAGAGAGTAAAGATACATAAGTAGTAGGGTTTCTATTCCTCACCCAAAGTGAAGTAATAACACTGATGGAGTGTGATAAGTTAAAAATACACACACACACACACACACACACACACACACACACACACACACATCAATATCTATAGCAAAAGTTAAGAAAACTATAATGTATACAACACCATATAAATGAAACAGGACAGAAGTCTATAAGGTGTTCAAGTATAACACAGGAAGCCAGAAAAGGAGAAACAGAGAACTGAGAAATAAAGGGAACAAACGCAAAACAAATAATAAAATAGCAGGCTTAAATCCTAACGTCAAAAACTACTTCAAATATAGATGATCTAAATTCGCCAATTATGAATAGAGATGTAGAGAGGATAAGAAAACATGACCCAACTGTATACTATCTACAGGAAACTAATTTCAAATATAATGGCATGGGCAGGTTGAAAATAAAAGCCTGGGAAAAGATATATCACATAAATATTAATGTCTATATTAATATATAGAATAGATCCTCATAGCAAAGAACATTACAGGAGACAAAGTGGGATATTACATAATGATAAAAGGATCAATCCACCAAAATATATAGCAATTCCTAATGTGTATGCACCAAACACCAGAGTTTCAAATACGTAAAGCTAAAACTGCCAAAACTAAAATGAGAAATAATCAAATCCACAATTATAGTTGAAGACTTAAAAACCCTTTCTCCATAATTATTAGCAAGACTAGACAAAAAATCAACAGACATAGAAGAACTGCCCAATATTTTCAAGCACTATAATCTGTCACATAGGACACTCCACTTAATGATAGAAAAATGAATACTTTCTCAATCAGCCATGGAATATTCACCAAAATATATCATATCCTGGGCCATTAAACAAACTCAATAAATTAAAAAAAATTGAAATCATACAAAGTATATTGTCTGACCAAAGTGAAATTAGGCCAGAAATCAACAACAGAAAGACAATAATAAAATCTCCAAACTCTTGGAAAGGAAACATAACTGAAAATACTGTGTGGGTCAAAAATAAAGTCTCAAAAGTAATAATTAAAAAAGAACTAAGTACAAATGAATATCAACATAAACTCTTTGAGCAAAAACAATACCAAAAGTAAAATTTATAGCATTAATACTTACATTAGAAGTGAGAGTTCTTGAATTAAAAGTCCAAGTTTCAACCTCAAGAAACTATAAGAGAAAATAAACCAAATATAATTAGAATGAAGGAAATAATAAAGATAAGAGCAGAAATAAATGACAATGAAAATAAGAAAAGTGAACGTGAAGTCGCTCAGTCATGTCCGACTCTTTGTGACACCATAGATTATAGCCTACCAGACTCCTCCATCCATGGGATTTTCCAGGCAAGAATACTGGAGTAGGTTGCCATTTCCTTCTCCAGGAGATCTTTCCAACCCCGGGATTGAACCTAGGTCTTCCGCATTGTATTCAGATGCTTTATGGTTTGAGCCACCAGGGAAGTTGAAAATAAGAAACCAACACAGAAAAATCAACAAAATCAAAAGCTGGTTCCTGAACATAATAACATTGATAATATTCTACCAAGTCAGAAAAAGGTAAAAAAAGTAAAGACACAAATGAGTAATGTCAAACATGAACTATCATTAGAGATATTGCAACAATTAAAAGGATAATAAGTAATAAGGTATCTCAGTCCATTTGGGCTACTATAAAAATGTCATACTGAGCAGCTAATGATGAACATAATTTTATTCTAAACAGTTCTGAGAAACACTTGCACCCCAATGTTCATCACCACATTGTTTACAATAGCCAGGACATGGAAGCAACCTAGATGTCCATCAGCAGACGAATGGATATGGAAGCTGTGGTACATATACACAATGGAATATTATTCAGCCATTAAAAAGAATACATTTGAATTAGTTCTAATGAGGTGGATGAAACTGGAGCGTATTATACAGTGTGAAGTAAGCCAGAAGGAAAAATACCAATACAGTATACTAATGCATATATATGGAATTTAGAAAGATGGTAACGATAACCCTATATGCGAGACAGCAAAAGAGACGCAGATGTATAGAACAGTCTTTTGGACTCTGTGGGAGAGGGTGAGGGTGGGATGATGTGGGAGAACAGCATTGAAACATGTAAATTATCATATGTGAAATGAGTCACCAACCCAAGTTTGATGCATGATACAGGGTGCTCAGGGCTGGTGCACTGGACGGACCCTGAAGGATGGAATCGGGAGGGAGGTTGGAGGGGAACACATGTGTACCCATGGCGGCTTCATGTCAATGTATGGCAAAACCAACATGATAATGTAAAGGAAAAAGTCTTTCTTGAATCTATTACAATAAAAAAATAAATAAATAATCAACAGAAAGAAAGTAAAGATTCTGACCAAAATAGAAGACTAGTATCAGAAAGAAATATTTTCTGTGCTCAGAATTTATATTTAATATGTATTAAATATTGCCAATTTAAAAAAAAACAGTTCTGCAGTCTGGTTGTCCAAGAAACAGGGTACTAGCATGTTTGGGTAAGGTTTCATACTTCTCATCTTATTCCCAAACTGTGGAAGGAGCAAAGGATCTTTCTGGAAACTCTTTTGTAAGAGCACTACTCCTAGTAATGAAGGCTTTACCCTCATGATTTAATCACCTCCCAAAAGCTCCACCTTCTCATATCATCACCTTGGATGTTTTATTAGGATTCAACATATGGATCTTAGGGGGATACATTCACCATAACATAAGAAAGCAGTCTAAATAACTTTATTTCTATGAGTATAAGAAATGGATGAATTCATCAAAAACTCTTAAATAACAAGATCAAATTGACAAGTGTAATTGTCCTATAAGCATTAAAAATTGAATAGTTACAAAACTCTCCAAAAGAAATCTTTAGACCCATGTGGGTTCACTGGGGAATTATTAAAGATTTCTATCGATTTACTCTCAATTTATTTGCCTTTATATTTAAAATGAGTTTCTATGGATAACATGTGAAGTAGTTAAGCTATTCACATAGGATAATTATTTATATATTTTGATTCAGGCCTAATACTGTGTTGTTTGTTTCACATTGGTTCCTCTCCTTTTTTTATATGTTTCTTTTACCTAGTATTTTCTGGATTAGTTTATAATTTTTAGAATTCTATTATTATTTGTCAGTTGGCTTTTAAGCTACATCAATTTGCATGAGACGATTTTTATTAATCCATATAGAGTTCATTGATTTTATTTTGTCATATCTATTGTATTTATTAAGACCAACCAGTAAAATTTTAATTTCAGATATTACATGTTTTAGTCTTAAAATTTGCATTTGTTTCTTTTATATTATGTATATCACTACTCTGATTTCCCAATTTTTTTGTTAATTACAACATATTATTTTAACACACTGAGCATAGTTATAAGGAATGTCTTAAAACCTTAGCCTAATAATTCCAATAGCTAGATAATCTCAGGACTGGCATCTGTTGGTTACATTTTCCTTTCAGATGGGGTCATATTATACTGGCTTTCATATGTCAGATAACTTTTTCTTATTCCCTTGATATTTAGAACATTATGTTGTAGAGATTCTAGATTTTGTTATATTACTCCAAGAATATTGATGTTTTGGCTTTAGCAAAAATTTACCTGGCATAAGGAATCACAAAGGCTAAATGTAAAGAAATGAACATTTATAGCAGACAAAACAACCTAATAAAATTGTACAGTTACAGCAAACAAAATACATGTTAAATGAATATTATTACGAATTAAGAAGCCCACTACAAAGTATAAAAATATTGTTTAGAATATTGTTGTATCTATTAGTAACTTAAAAACATATATAACACAGAGATATATAGAACTATAAAGAGAAATTGAGACATCCACACTCATATTTTGATCTTTTAGAAAACCTTTCTGTTACTGCCTAGTAAGTCATATTATAAAAGTACAGAAGTTTTGAATTATGCTATTAATAAGGCATATTTCATACACTGTACATGTGGTCAACATTTATTCACTTCCTTGAAATATGTTTGTGGCAATAAATGACTGATTTTTTTGGTGCTTATTCTAACTCCCTCCCTCCACTCACCCCAGTCATTCATCCATATGTGGCCCATACATTGTAGTTAGACTTTTAGAATCTTTTAGATATCTATGAAATAAAGCCCCAAATATTGAAAGGATATTAAAGTTAAATGTGTTCAACCTTTTCTTTTTTTTATGTATTTACAGTTATGTTTGATGTGGATAAGGAGCAAACAAACAAAAAGCATACCTTTCCTTTTTGATCACTAATGTGAAACATTCAAGAATTAAGAGTACATTTGTAACTAAGCAAATGTACATGAGCTAAGCCTCATGTGGATATTGATGAAAAGAGTGTTTGGCATTTAACTCCTGTAAATAAAGCTGCTGAATAGAACTACTCCAGTGATCAATACTGTCTAATTCAGAACTCCAAGCCTTTTTAGTTGTAAAGGACAAGGGATAATAAATCAAGAATATGTTCCAACTATATTTTTAGATTTCTCAGTTTAAAAATATGCTATTTATCCTCTTTTTCCCTTCCAGCCCCTATAATGTATTGAAATAAATACATTTTATTTATTTTTTAAATTTGTGTTTATTTATTTATTTATTTTTCTTTACATTATCGTGTTGGTTTTGCCATACATTGACATGAATCGCCATGGGTATATATGTGTTCCCCTTCCAGAACCCCCTCCCACCTCCCTCCCGATTCCATCTCTCTGGGTCATCCCGGTACACCAGTCCTGAGAACTTTGTATCATGCATCAAATCTGGGCTGGCAATTCATTTCACATATTATAATTAACATGTTTCAATGCCATTCTCCCATATGATCCCACCCTCGCCCTCTCCCTTAGAGTCCAAAGGATTGTTCAATACATCTGCATCTCTTTTGCTGTCTTACATACAGAGTTATCATTACCATCTTTCTAAATTCCATATATATGCATTAGTATACTGTTGTTGTTTTTCCTTCTGGCTTACTTCACTCTGTATAATAGGCTCCAGTTTCGTCCACCTCAGTAGAACTGATTCAAATATATTCTTTTTAACGGCTGAGTAATATTCCATTGTGTATATGTACCACAACTTCCTTATCCGTTCGTCTGCTGATGGACATCTAGGTTGCTTCCATGTCCTGGCTATTGTAAACAATGCTGCGATGAACATTGTGGTACACGTGTCTCTTTCAATTCTAGTTTCCTCGGGGTGTATGCCCAGCAGTGGGGTTGCTGGGTCATATGGCAGTTCTATTTCCAGTTTTTTAATGAATCTCCACACTGTTCTCCAGAGTGGCTATATTAGTTTGCATCCCCACCAACAGTGTAAGAGGGTTCCCATTTCTCCACATCCTCTCCAGCATTTATTGCTCGTAGACTTTTGGATGGCAGCCATTCTGACTGGTGTAAAGTGGTACCTTACTGTGGTTTTGATTTGCATTAAATGAACAAATGCGACCTAATTAAAATTAAAAGCTTCTGCGCAACAAAGGAAATTAAAAGCAAGTTGAAAATGCAGCCTTCAGAATGGGAGAAAATAATAGCAAACAAAGCAACGGACAAACAATCTCAAATAAATACATTTTAAAACAACTATCTCTAGCATTCAACAGAAGTATCTGAACTACTAGGGGTCTCTGTTAAGGCTGGATGTGTTTTTATGCACATAATTTTCAAATGTGGTATTAAGTCATATTGATGTGTAATTTGCTACTGTTCATATGATTAGTACAGTAATGGTTTATTTCACATTTATAATTTAGAAAAAATTCAAGATTGTAAATTAATGCCATTATCACTCATGAGCATTGTGATATACTTTGAATGGGAAGGAAATGGAGGTTCTACCTGGTGGTTTGAGAATTCATTATACCCAGCTTTATTCTATAGCTTAAAATGAACTCATATATATACATATGGATTGTTTGCTGTTGTCATTTATCAAACCATCACTTAGAATTATAACTTTCTCTCTTACTTAAAAAATCAGAACTTTCTAACTGAAATACCATAATGGTTGCTATTATGATTCAAAGTAGTTCTTTTCCCCACAATATTTTGTGAATATCATAGACAATTTGGAATATATTTTTGAATGAGTCTACTGTCAAGTCACTTTTCATTCCTTGGTATGAAATTTGTGTTTTTCTTTCTCATTTTCTTTAGAATCAGTTGTTTTCCTTTGCTCTTCTACAATTCCACTGTGATGCATCTAAGTATGTGTTTTTTGTCTGGCAGTCTAATTTTGCTTCTTGAATCTAAGGATGCATGTGTTTCATCATTATGAAAGGTTTTCTGTCATCTTTTGAATACTGCCTCTATCTCAATCACCCTCTTCTTCAAAATCTCCTACAAGAGATATATTAGGTGTTTTTTTATCATGCTTTTCTTAATTCTTAAGCTATGCCAAAAAAGTTCACATCTTTATTGTACTATATTACATATTATATTCTTGCTTTTCTTTAGTTTGAAAATGATATGTGCAGGTAAATTCTTGTGTTTTGCATTTATCCTGCAGCTAGATAGTCTCTGAGCGTCTTGGATCTGTGGTTTGGTGTCTAATGGTAATTTGCGGAAATTCTTTCATTATTTATTATTTTTTCTGTTCCTTTTTCTCTTTCTTCTCCTAGTATTCTCATTATGCATATGTTGCATAGTTTGTAGTTTCCCACAGTTCTTTGCTATTCTCTTCTTATTGGGTTTTTTTCCAAGCTTCTGTCTCTTCACTTTTCAGCTTTATTGGTTTCTGCTCAGATATCCTCAAGCTCAGAGATTCTTTTCCAGCTGTGTGCAGTCTACTAACCCCATGAGAAGAATTCTTTATTTCTGTTACTGTTTTCAGTTCAGTTACACAGTCATGTCCAACTCTTTCTGACTGCAGCACACCAGGCTTCCCTGTCTTATCTCCAACTCCCGGAGCTTGCTCAAACTTTTGTCCATCAAGTCAGCGATGCCATGCAACCTTCTCATCCTCTGTTGTCCCCTTATCCTCCTCCCTTCAATCTTTCCCAGAATCAGGGTCTCTTCCAATGAACAAATCTTAGCATGAGGTAGCCAAAGTATTGGAGTTTCAGCTTCAACATCAGTCCTTCCAATGAACACCCAGAACTGATCTCCTTTAGGATGGATTGGTTGGATCCCCTTGCAGTCCAAGGGACTCTCAAGAGTCTTATCCAACACCACACATCAAAAGCATCAATTCTTTGGCGCTCAGCTTTCTTTATAGTCCAGCTCTGACATCCATACATGACTGCTGGAAAAACCACAGTTTTGACTAGATGGACCTTAGTTAGCAAAGTAATGTCTCAGGTTTTTAATACGCTGTCACGGTTCGTCATAGCTTTTCTTGCAAGGACCAAGTGTCTTATAATTTCATGGCTATAGTCACCATCTGCAGTGATTTTGGAGCCCCCCAAAATAAAGTATTTCACTGTTCACTGTGTCAGTGTAACACTGATAGTGTTTTAGAACTCTAGCATTTCTTTTGGATTCTTTCTTAGAATTTTTGTCTCTCTGCTTGAATTGCCCATCTGTTCTTACATACTGTATAGTTTATTTTTAGAGCCTTAAGCATCTTAACCATAACTATTTTAAATTCCCAGTCTGCTAATTCCAACATTCCTGCTATACATATCTAAGGCTGCTTGTGATGTTTTGTCTCTCTTTTATCTCTGGGTTTTTTTTTTTTTTTTTTTTTGTTTTTTGTTTTTTCTTGTTTTTTTTTTTTTTCTTTTCCCTTGATAGCCAGACAGGATGTAGTGGGTAAAAGCAACTGCTGTAAATAGGTCTTTAGTAATGGAGAAGAGAATGGCAACTGATGGCAGTGTTCTGGCCAGGAGAATTTCATGCATTGTATAGTCCATGGGATGGCAAAAAGCTGGACACAACTGAGCGACTTTCACTTTCACAATGTTGTGATAAGGTGTTGGGGATGGAGAAAGTGAAAGTCGCTCAGTAGTGTCTGACTTTTCCTGACCCCACTGACTGTATAGGCCATGGAATTCTCCAGGCTGGAATACTGGAATGGATAGCCTTTTCCTTCTCCAGGGGATCTTCCCAACCCCGAGATCAAACCCAGGTCTCCTGCATAGCAGGCGGATTCTTCACCCACTGTGTACAAGGGAAGCCCCAAAATACTATAGTGGGTAGCCTATCCCTTCTCCAGCGAATCTTCCCGACCCAAGAATTGAACCTGGGTCTCCTGATTGCAGGCAGATTCTTTACCTACTGAGCTACTAGGGAAGCCTGGGAATGGAGAAATATTCTATAATCTTATGATTAGGTCTCACATTGCAGTGAATCTGTACTAGGGATGATGAACTTCACATGAACTTCTCAGCTCCCATCATTGCCCTTCCTTGAGTGGGCTAGAATGGGTAGAGTGGGCTAGAATTTGGTATTTCCCACTCCCAAGCTGCTAGATGCTCTGATAAACCCCCTGAAGGCTAGGCTCTAGTTACGTATTTTCTCCTGAGGGCAGACTTTGTTGAGAAGAACAGAATGCTCTGCCATATTTCAAAATGGTTCCATTACCCCTCTTCCTGTAAGAAGCACTGGAAGTAAAATTCATGATAGTGTTGGGGTTCTTCATAGATGTTTCCCCTGGAGTTTGTATTTGTTGGGCTTTTTCATACTGAACGTCCAGAAATTCAGCATAGTTCAGATTTCCCTACCTCAGCATTGCTTCCTATAGTGGTTTGTGCTTATTAGTTTCTGCTTCAGTAAGTTGCAGTTCTCTTTATTTGACTGTTCTCTTCATTTTGCTGAACAATAGTTGGCCCTGCAACCTCACTTCTCTGACCGATATAAGAGGATCTGTTGACTTTTCAGTTTGTTCAACTTTTTGGTTTGTTTTTTTTTAGGGAAGCAGTGGTGACTTCCTGCTTCTTCCATGCCTGACCAGAAGCAAGAAGTCTCCAAACTATGCATTCTATATCCAATAATTCTATCATCCTTGTCTAATTTTCTATTTTAACCCATTCTTTGAAATTTTTTATACCAAAGAATCCATGTTCATTTGATTCTTACATTGGTCAAAACAACTTATTTTTTATTTACATGTACATTTTTTTCTCTTAAGCTTTCAATTCTTTCTTTTATGTGTTTAATAAATAGGTATTCATATGGTCTCTCAGATTGTTCTTTTGTTGCCTCAAATTCTGAGCAGGCACCAAAAAGAAAACACTGGAGAAGCATTGTCAAGCATATGTGATGACTACATTATTTCATTGCATGTTCTGTATTTTAAAAAATGATCTCATGTTAAATGAGGCATATTTCTTCCTGTGAAAATCCCTTGTCACTTTGATCATGAGAATATCCCTCTAGAGTGGTTTTGCATTTACTTATATTAGGTACCATTAGATCAACCCTGACTTAGAATCAAATTTATGTCAATTTCTTGGTTGCCTAGAACATATAAGTACTACCTGTTTCAATCTAACTCCACCCTCCAAACAACAAATGGGACTAAGGTTCTAAATTCTAATGGAAACGTTTTACTTTCCTCAATTCAAATCAGTAAAATCACTTGTTATCTCTTGTGACCAGTTGATGGGTTTTAACATTGCTTCCAGTTTTACTGAAAGTATGGACTTTGCCGGTCTCATCTTTAAGCAGAGATCTGAGTTTCAACTCCCTCTGTTTTCCCCAAGGTCCAGAATCCTATGTCTAAATGGTTTTGATACCTTGACTGGTAATAGAAGCAAGGTCCGATGCTATAAAGAGCAGTATTGCATAGGAACCTGGAATGTTAGGTCAATGAATCAAGGCAAATTGGAAGTGGGCAAACAGGAGATAGCAAGAGTGAATGTCAACATTCTAGGAATCAGCGAACTAAGATAGACTGGAATGGGTGAATTTAAATCAGATGACCATTACTTCTACTACTGCGGGCAGGACTCCCTTAGAAGAAATGGAGTAGCCATCATGGTCAACAAAAGAGTCTGAAAGGCAGTACTTGGATGCAATCTCAAAAATGACAGAATCATGTCTGTTCGTTTCCAAGGCAAACCATTCAATATCACGGTAATCTAAGACCATGACCCAACCAGTAACACAGAAGAAGCTGAAGATGAATGGTTCTATGAAGACCTACAAGACCTTTGAGAGCTAACACCCAAAAAACATGTCCTTTTCATTACAGGGGACTGGAAAGAAAAAGAAGGAAGTCAGGAAAAACCTGGAGTAACAGGCAAATTTGGCCTTGGAGTACAGAATGAAGCAGGACAAAGAATAAGAGTTTTGTCAAGAGAACGCACTGGTCATAGCAAACACTTTCTTCCAACAACACAAGAGAATACTCTGCACATGGACATCACCAGATGGTCAACATTGAAATCAGATTGATTATATTCTTTGCAGCCACAGATTGAGAAGCTCTATACAGTCAGAAAAAAAAAAGACTGGGAGCTGATTATGGCTCAGATCATGAACTTCTTATTGCCAAATACAGACTTAAATTGAAGAAAGTAGGGAAAACCACTAGACAATTCAGGTATGACCTAAATCAAATCCCTTCTGATTATACAGTGGAGGTGAGAAATAGATGTAAGGGCCTAGATCTGATAGACAGAGTGCCTGATGAACTATGGATGGAGGTTGGTGACATTTTACAGGAGACAGGGATCAAGAACATCCCTATGGACAAGAAATGCAAAAAAGGAAAATGGCTGTCTGAAGAGACCTTACAAATAGCTGTGAAAAGCAGAGAATCGAAAAGTAAAGGACAAGAGGAAAATATCCCCATTTAAATGCAGAGTTCCAAAGAATAGCCAGGACAGATAAGAAAGCCTTCCTCAGTGATCAAAGCAAAGAAATAGAGGAAAACAATAGAATGGGAAAGACTAGAGATCTCTTCAATAAAATTAGAGATACCAAGGGAACACTTCATGCAAAGATGGGCTCAATAAAGGACAGAAATATTATGGACTTAACAGAAGCAGAAGATATTAACAAGAGGTGGCAAGAATACACAGAATAACTGTACAAAAATGATATTCACGACCCAGATAATCACGATGGTGTGATCACTTACCTAGAGTCAGACATCCTGGAATGTGAAGTCAAGTGGGCTTTAGGAAGCATCACTACAAACAAAACTGGTTGAGGTGATTAAATTCCAGTTGAGCTATTTCAAATCCCGAAAAATGATGCTGTGAATGTGCTGCACTCAATATGCCAGAAAATTTGAAAAACTCAGCAGTGGCCACAGGACTGGAAAAGGTCAGTTTTCATTCCAATCCCAAAGAAAGGCAATGCCAAAGAATGCTCAAACTACCACACAATTGCACTCATCTCACACACTAGTAAAGTAACGCTCAAAATGCTCCAAGCCAGCCTTCACCCATATGTGAACTTCCAGATGTTCAAGATAGTTTTAGAAAAGGCAGAGGAACCAGAGATTAGATTGCCTGGAGCATCAGAAAAGAAACAGAGTTCCAGGAAAACATCTATTTGTGCTTTAATGACTATGCCAAAGCCTTTGACTGTGTGGATTACTATACACTGTGGAAAATTCTGAAAGAGATGGGAATACCAGAGCACCTGACCTGTCTCTTGAGAAATCTGTATGCAGGCCAGGAAGCAACAGTTAGAACTGGACATGGAACAACAGACTGGTTCCAAATAAGAAAAGGAGTACATCAAGGCTGTATATTGTCACTCTGCTTATTTAACTTATATGCAGTGTACATCATGAAAAACGCTGGGCTGGAGGAAGCACAAGCTGGAATCAAGTTTGCCAGGAGAAATAGCAATATCCTCAGATATGCAGATAACATCACCCTTATGGCAGAAAGTGAAGAGGAACTAAAATCCCTCTTGATGAAAGTGAAACAGGAAAGTGAAAAAATTGAGTTAAAGCTCTACATTCAGAACACTAAGATCATGGCATCTGGTCCCATCACTTCATGGCAAATAGATGGGGAAACAGTAGAAACAGTGTCAGCCTTTATTTTTTTTTTGGCTCCAAGATCACTACAGATGGTGATTGCAGCCATGAAATTAAAAGACACTTACTCCTTGGAAGGAAAGTTATGACCAACCTAGACATCATATTAAAAAGCAGAGACATTGTCAACAAAGGTCCATGTAGTCAAGGTTTTTCCAGTAGTTATGTATGGATGTGAGAGTTTGAGTATAAAGAAAGGTGAGTGCAGAAGAACTGATGCTTTTCAAGTGTGGTGTTGGAGAAGACTCTTGAGAGACTCTTGGACTGCAAGAAGATCCAACCAGTCCATCCTAAAGCAGATCAGTCCTGGGCGTTCATTGGAAGGACTTATGAAGCTGAAACTCCAATACTTTGGCCACCTCATGTGAAAAGTTGACTCATTGGAAAAGACCCTGATGTTGGAAAGGACTGGGGGTAGGAGGAGAAGGGCATGACAGAGGATTAAATGGCTGGATGGCATCTCTGACTCAATGGACATGAGTTGGGGAAACTCTGGAAGCTGGTGATGGACAGGGAGACCTGGCATGCTGCAATTCATGGGGTCGCAAAGAATCAGACACGGCTGAGCAACTGCACTGAACAGACTGAACTTCAAATTTATCATCTAATAAGCAACTAATAATTTCCTCTCAGTTCTCTTTTCCTGGTCAGACCTTGAGTAGTGCTAACTAATTTGCTTACATCTTTTGCTTTCTGTTCTTCTCCTCTGCCTATTCTTTTTTCCCTCTTCTTCCCCTCTTTCTCCCCCTCTTTTATTCTCTCCCTCCTCGCTTTCTCCTTCTCCTTTGCAAAGGACATTTTATTTTTAGTTTTTATAAACTCTGCTATAAAGTTTTAAAATTATATATCCCATTTGTTTATTCGTGCTTTTATTTCCAATATTCTGGGAGGTGGGTCATAGAGGATCCCACTTTGGTTTATGTTGGAGAGTGTTTTGCCTATGTTATCCTCTAGGAGCTTTATAGTTTCTGGTCTTATGATTAGATCTTTGATCCATTTTGAGTTTATTTTTGTGTATGGTGTTAGTAAGTGTTCTAGTTTCATTCTTTTACAAGTGGCTGTCCAGTTTTCCCAGCACCACTTGTTAAAGAGATTGTCTTTTCTCCATTGTATATCCATGCCTCCTTTGTCAAAGATAAGGTGTCGATAGATGCATGGATTTATCTCTGGGCTTTCTATTTTGTTCCATTGATGTATATTTCTGTCTTTGTGCCAGTACCATAAAATTATATATCTAATTTTTTAAAAAAATTATATTTACATTTTCCATATTAAATCTGATGAGCATATTGACAATATCAGAAGTCTCTTTTTAAATTATCTGCAATTTTCAAGGTCTAGATTGGGTTTTACTTTATTACTCTCATTAAATGTTTGCACTGGAAAGAAATTAAAATATGATCTAGGTCAGAAATCCAAAATTATACTATCTCTAGGGATCACATAGGTAATATAAATTTATGAAATGGCAGGATATAAGACAATAACCAGTGCTAGGGTCTTGTTGTTGACCTGGAGTGTATATTTTAAAATATGTAACACTATGCTAGCCAAACAATACAGCTCCACAGGATATTTGTATCAACCTCTTATTCTATACAAACTCCCTCATTTTATAAATGATGAAATTGAGAACAGAAAAAATCTTACCCAATTAGCACAGCTGGTCACTTGAGTCCCCTTTCTGACAATCATGCCTACTGTAAACTTATAAAACAACTAGAAAATCATACAAACTTTTCAATAAAATGTAACATTATTTGGTAGACACAATATGCTATAAGAATTTAGAATAGAGACATAAAATATTAAAGTTTTCAGTATTATCACCCTGTTTTTAAATCTCGAGCATGAAAATCTTGTTTCATTTGCACCATAGTATTTTTTTGTCAAAATATCGCAATTAGCTTGGCTTAGAATATAAATGCTGCTTAGAAAATGTGAATGTAAAGAAATGTTCCTCTCCCCAAAATGAGTATGAGGTAGAAGGTTATTTATTTATTTTGTCAACTAAAGCCCGGTATAAAGCGAAGCGTTTATTTAATCCTAGCTTCTGAGACCCAGGCTGTGACCTGCAGCCCACAGATGGAGGAAGATGTATCTAGAGGGGACAGAACATTACTCAGATATTATCAGCTGCTTTTCCTACACCATGTTGCCACATTTGATGAAATACCTCATTAGAAGAGCACCAAGGAGCACAGACAATGTTTAGAAAGATATTTTTTTCTCCATGAATGCAAACATTGCATGTAGAGATTTTTCCAAGGAAAAACAATTCATTGCTTATTCTTGACTCTTCAGAACTACAACAATTTTTCATTTATGATCTCAGTCATTCCTCAGAAAATTTTTCTGAGCATAAAATAATTATGGTCTCATTTTTTTATAGGAAGACAATGAAATCCAGATAGATAAAATAATTTTTATCAATTCACATAACCAGGACATGTAGAACGAAGTGTTTACCTCAGGTGTTGTGGTTTCAAATCAAGCTTTTTTTATTATCATACATGCTACCACTCCTCATATTAGTTTACCTGGTAGGCAAAATAAATATTTAAACTTACTGTGTTATCCTTGTTAAAATGAATGTTTCCTCTCATCTGTACTCATAATAATTTGGCAAATGTGTTCACTTGATTTCCAAATTATTTTTATTTTATTGTGTCTACTACATTGTTAAACCATACTACAGATAGCTGGTTTATTTTATTCTACTTTTTTTAATTTTTGGAGAAGGCAATAGAAAATTTCTGGTGCCTCTTTCTGTTAAAGAAGATAAAGCAAAACATAAAATCTTTAAATGAAGGAAACAGCAAGTGAGTTGGCCTTTGAAGATTAGTCCAGGGTTGATATAAGAAAATTAGAAGAATCAGTTGAGTCAGTTCACTTGTTCAGTCATGTCCAACTCTTTTAGACCCCATGGACTGCAGCATGCCAGGCCTCCCTGTCCATCACCAACTTCCGGAGTTTACTCAAACTCATGTCCATTGAGTCAGCGATGCCATCCAACCATCTCATCTTCTGTCATCCCCTTCTCCTCCTGCCTTCAATCTTTCCCAGCATCTGACTCTTTTCCAATGAGTCAGTTCTTTGCATGAGGTGGCCAATGTACTGGAGTTTCAGCTTCAACATCAGTCCTTTCAATGAATATTCAGAACTGATCTCTTTTAGAATGGACTTGTTGGATCTCCTTGCAGTCCCAGGAAATCTCAAGAGTCTTCTCCAACACCACAGTTCAAAAGCATCAATTCTTCGGTGCTCAGCCTTTTTCACTGTCCAACTCTCACATCCATACATGACTACTGGATAAACCATACCTTTGAATAGATGGACATTTGTTGGCAAAGTAATGTCTCTGCTTTTTAATATGCTGTCAAGTTTGGTCATAGCTTTTCTTCCAAGGAGCAAGAAAATTAGAAGAAAAAAAAATAAAATTGCTCATGTTACCTAAGTGTCAGCTTAAAACACTGTAAGGCTCAATAGGGAGGTAATATATGTACAATTACAGCTGATTTGCATGGTGTATGGCAGAAACCATGACAAAGCAATTTTCCTCTAATTCAAATATTTTTTAAAAAGTGACTGTAAGAAACTACTTATTGGGAAGAGGTGAGAACTTAGGCTAAGAGCTTCGCAAAGTCACAATATTAAAATTCAATCAAACTTACTTCTACCAAACAACTTCTCTAACTGGTATGAATTAATGCAGATCACATTTTTATTTCTGATCCTTCAACAATACAAACTCTAAAATTAATTATATGATAGACTATTTTGCATTTAAGACTGGCATCAAGAAAGAGTGTCAGAATAAGAGGAGGAAAGTACCATTTACAGATGATGTCAGGTCAGTCTATTACCAGAAAGTAATATTTCTAGTTACCTCTGAACTACATGTATGTGTGCGTATGTGTGTGTATACTATCTACACACACATTTGGATTCCACTGGATTCCATTAGATACATACACTTATACATGTGCATTTATATTTACATACACATTTATATTATATACATTTATGTATCTGTATCTAGACATATTTGTATTCCATTTTTATGAGCATATAAAGGAGTTTTAGACAACTGGTTTACAAATTTGCCTTTAAGCATGTGTGTATGTGTGTTTATATATACTTTTCCCTATAGATGATAGTTTTCTTAAGGTTGAGGACCACATTCTTTTTTATCTACACACACACACATACATGTGCACATACACCCTATCCTGCTCTTTGGTGTATTTTACTTAAAGTGACTGTAGGAAGAAAATAATTCAATAACCTATAGCATAATAGAAAACCATCATAAAAACATGATGAGGTAAAAAGAAACTGTTTTTAGTGCTGGCCATTTCATAAGGCTGTCACACAGAAACAAGAGCAAATAAAGTCAGAATGAAGCTTTTAACCAAGTAATTTGGTAACCAGAGCATAAACAGGGTATGTAGATACAGTGACAGGGAAAAGGACTTGGAAATTATAAAACAGTGGCAGTAGACCTTATATTTTGGATGTGTGGAAATGATTGAGAAATGATCCTCACACTGCATCCTTGATTTCAGGAGAAATGACTATTGTTTTCCCAGAGATAAAGACATAGACTTACAGAAAAGATTAGTTCTATTTTCACACCATTGATTTTAAACAGAAGAACTGTAATAATTGATAGGTTTGAAACTACATTTTTCCTATAAAATCACACATTCATACACACATATGAAAACTGAAAGAAAGTCAGTCTAACCAGTTATAATGAACAGTCTTTTTTTTGTTTTGTTTTTGGTATTTTATTTCTTTTCTTTACATTATCGTGTTGGTTTTGCCATACATTGACATGAATCCACCATGGGTATACATGTGTTCCCCTTCCAGCACCCCTTCCCACCTCCCTCCCAATTCCATCCCTCTGGGTTATCCCGGTGCACCAGCCCTGAGCACCCTGTATCAAGCATCAAACCTGGGCTGGCGATTGATTTCACATATGATAATTTACATGTTTCAATGCCGTTCTCCCATATCATCCAACTCTTGCCCTCTCCCATAGCGTCCAAAAGACTGTTCTATACAAATGCATCTCTTTTCCTGTCTCACATACAGGGTTATCATTACCATCTTTCAAAATTCCATATATATGCATTAGTATATTGTATTTTTGTTTTTCCTTCTGGCTTACTTCACTCTGTATAATAGGCTCCAGTTTTGTCCACCTCTGTAGAACTGATTCAGATGTATTATTTTTAATAGCTGAGTAATATTCCATTGTGTATATGTACCACAACTTTCTTATCAATTTGTCTGTTGATGGTCATGTAGGTTGCTTCCATGTCCTGGCTATTGTAAAGAATGCCGTGATGAAAATTGGGGTACATGTGTCTCTTTCAATTCTGATTTCCTCAGTGTGTATGCTCAGCAGTGGGATTGCTGGGTCGTATGGCAGTTCTATTTGCAGTTTTTTAAGGAATCTCCACACTGTTCTCCATAGTGGCTGTACTAGTTTACATTCCAACCAACAGTGTAAGAGGGTTCCTTTTCCTCCACATCCTTTCCAGCATTTATTGCTTGTAGACTTTTGGATGGCAGCCATTCTGACTGGTGTAAAGTGGTACCTCATTGTGGTTTTGATTTGCATTTCTCTGATAATGAGTGATGTTGAGCATCTTTTTGTGTGTGGCAGTTCCACTTTCTCAGCTTTCAGAGAGTGGCTTTGCAGTAATAATCCATTTTCCACACTCCAAGAAGCAATGTAATATCAAATCCCCTTCACAATGTATTGTTTTAAATGACATTGACTAGTAAACTTCTTATGTGTGGGAAATTGGTATATACTATTTTCTTAAGTAGTTTTCATTGACAGACTTTACTGTATTCATGTGATTCCTGAGTGGCCCAATGATATCAGGCAAGCCTTCTGCCAAATGAAGAATATAAACGATTAGTGCAAACTTGCTACACACAAAATGATTTGGAGGATAATTTCTGCTTGAAGATGAGAATATGTTCTGGCGAAGTAGAGATATAATTGTATTTTCTTCATTAGGCTCATATCCTGCTATGATCTAAATATAAAACATTAGAATGTTAATAATTTTGCACTTTAGTGATATAAAATATAAAGATGCTAGCGAACCAGTAAGCATTCCAAAGCCAATACAAATTTCCAGGAGCATAAATGAGAATTGTTTTGTCACCAGATATTTATTCAAATGTAGAAGCAATGACAAACTTCATTTCCCTGGGTTCCAAAATCACTGCTGCTGATGACTGTAGTAATGAAATTAAAAGACACTTGCTTCTTGGAAGAAACGCTATGACAAAACTAGACAGTGTATTAAAAAGCAGAAAAAATGCTTTGCCAACAAAGGTCCCATATAGTCAAAACTGGTTTTTCCAGTAGTCATGTACAGATGTGAGAGTTGGACCATAAATAAAGCTGAGCGTGGAAGAATTGATGCTTTTGAACTATGTTGTTGGAGAAGACTCTTGAGCGTACCTTGGACTGCAAGGAGATCCAACCACTCCATCCTAAAAAGATTTAACCAGTACATCCTAAATGAAATCAGTCCTGAATATTCATTGCAAGAACTGATGCTGAAACTCCAGTAGTTTGGCCACCTGATGCAAAGAAGTGACTCACTGGAAAAGACCCTGATGCTGGGAAAGATTGAGTGAAGGAAGAGAAGGGGACAACAGAAGATGAGATGGTTGGATGGCATCACTGACTCTATGGACATGAGTTTGAGCAAGCTCTAGGAGATGGTGAAGGACAGGGAAGCCTACCATGCTGCTGTCCATCAGGTCACAAAGAGTGGGATATGACTGAGCCACTGAACAACAATTTAATTACCTTAAATGTGACATTTTCGATCAACCACTGGAAATGTTACAGTTTCCCTTTAAGCCCTACTCCCATTTGAGCCCCCGCAGGCCTCTTTATCCTCTGCTCTGGAGTCATCACAATGGTCACATGGGTTCTGGCCAGGGCAGGGCCCTCTGTGACATCACCAAGGACCTAGCCCTGCCTGGTCCTCAGTCTCCACATGCGAGGGCAGACAAGCATACCATGAGCCACTTCATCTCAGCTCACCATGCGGTCTGTAATATGAATCTTTCTCTGACCTATGTGTGTCTCCTTTTTGTGTGCCTATGTGTTTTATGCTCTGAGAGATGAAGCTGTAGATCTCCCAGGGAAGGTGCCCAGCGGAAGGCGGAGGTGCCCAGCGGAAGGCACTTTTGAGTTCGCCAGAATCAACCAGAACATGCCCAAAGCTGGATTGGGGGCAAGTCGTATTGGCTTTTTGTCCTCCTTCTGCTGTTCGTGATACTGAAGTTTCCGGGAGACAGTGACAAGAGTAAGGTACGCACTCTTTGTGCCCATTGGGGCTGTTCATTTGGCGCTCCAGGAAAGAAAAAGAAAAAGGCTCGTCCCAACAAAGACTATATATTCGGTACCTTAACCTGGCTTGAAAGGGACCTTGTGAACTTTGTGTCCAGGGTGTGAAATCTGAAACTCATCGCAGCAACTGATGGTAACTGCAAATGTCCCAATCTTGAGGTTCCTGCAGACGTGCACAATAACATTACAATATATGAAGTATGGGGCAAGGAAGACCCAGATTGAGTGGATTTGTGTGTTGAAGCAACAGAGGCATAGTTGAGTGCTGACAAACTGTAACTGAAGTAATAAAACTATTCTGAAGCAAAAGAAAAAAAGCTTCTGATATTTTTTATTCGCTTATACTGTTTTACGTTTTCTAGAATGTCCTATAATTGAAATCATGCAGTGTATAATCTTTTCCAGACTAGCTTATTTTATTTAGTAACATTCATTCAGGTTTCATCCATTTCTTTCTGTGATTTGATAGCTCATTTCTTTTTATTCTTGAGTAGTATTCTGTCATGTTGATGTACCGTAGTTTATCCATCCATCTATTAAAGGACACTTTGGTTGCTACCAATGTGTGTGTGTGTGTGTGTGTGAGAGAGAGAGAGAGAGAGAGAAAGAGAGAGAGTGAGAGAATGTGTTAAGCTGTTATAAAATTCATGTGCATGTTTTTGTGTAGGCATTAGCTTTCAAATCATTTGGTTGACTATCTAGAAGCATAATTGCGAGATCATATGGCATGACAATGTTTAGCTCGGTAAGAAACTGCTTCCAAAGTGACTATCATTTTACATTCCCATGAACAACAAATGAGAGTTCCTGTTGTTCCTCATTTTTGCCAGGAATGCAGGAGATGGGGGTTTGATCCCTGGGTTGGGAAGATCTCCTGGAAAAGGAAATGGCCACACACTCCCTTATTTTACATTGTTAGTTTAAATCCTGAAGACCCACTCAGCCTCCAAGGATGGGGTTGCCTACCATTTTGCTGTCTAGCCTTGACCTCTCCTGTTACCATTTCTCCTGTCCCCCATATCCCTCAATACACTAAGAACAACTTTTGAAAGTGTTGACTTGAGAAATGTGCCAAATATATTATGTCAACTAATGGTTTCATCAATACAATGCTTATTTTTTCTATTTTGTAGCCTGCTCTTCATTTATAATTTTTAATTGTGTAATTATTATTTGGCTACATCATGTGGTGGAGGCTGCCATTAACCTTACCATAGAGCTGCTGGAAATTCCACAGGACTGGGGAAACAGACTCTTGGAGGGCACAAACAATACCGTGTGCATACCAGAACCCAGGAGAAAGGAGCAGTGACCCTACATGAGACTGACCCAGACTTGCCTGTGAGTCTTGAGGAGTCTCCAGTAGAGGTTTGGGTTGGCAGTGGCCTGCTGCAGGGTCCAGGTCACTGAGTCTGGCAGTGCATGCATGGGATCTTTTGAAGGAGGTCACCATTATCATCTTTAACTCCACCATAGTTTGGTCTTAGATCAAAAAACAGGGAGATGACACAGTCCCGCCCATCAATAGAAAATTGGATTAAAGATTTACTGAGCAGGACCCAAAGATCCCACAGAGACTGAGACAGAATTTTGTTTGAGTATCTCCTGCTGAGGCACTCATCGGCAGTGGCCTGCTGCAGGGGTTCTGGGTGCAGCAGACCTGGGTATAGCATAAGCCCTCTTGGAGGATGTTGCCATTAATGCCAACATAGAGCTAGCAGAACTTATACAGGACTGGGAAAAAGACTCCTGGAAGGCACACACACACAACCTTGTGCACACCAGGACACAGGAGAAAGGAGCAGTGACCCTACCAGGCATTGATCCAGACTTGCCTGTGAGTGTCCAGGAGTGTCTGGTGGAGGCATGGGTCGGCAGTGGCCTGCTGCAGGGTTGGGGGCCCTGAGTGTAGCATTGCAGGCCTTGGACCTTTTGAAGGAAGTCACCATTATCTTCATTACCTCCACCATTGTTTGGCCCCAGGTAAATAAGAGGGAGGAAACACAGCCCCACCCATGAATAGAAAATTGGGTTAAAGTTTTACTGAGCATGGCCCAATCAGAAGAAGACCCAGTTCTCCCCTCTGTCAGTCTCTCCTATCAGGAAGCTTCCATAAGCCTCTTATCCTTCTCCAACAGAAGGCAGACAGACTGAAAACCACAATCACAGAAAACTAACCAATCTGATCACATGGACCACAGCCTTGTCCAACTCAGTGAAACTATGAGCCATGCCATGTAGGGCCAGCCTAGATGGATAGGTAATGGTGGAGAGTTTTGATAAAACGTGGTCCACTGGACAAGGGAATGGCAAACTACTTCAGTATTCTTGCCTTGAGAACCCCATTAACAGTATGAAAAGACAAAAGGACAGAACACTGAAAGCTGAACTCCCCATGTCAGTAGGTGCCCAATATGCTACTGGAGATCAATGGAGAAATAACTTTCATCAAGAGTCTCTTTAGTTCCTCTTCACTTTCTGCCATAAGGGTGGTGTAATCTGCATATCTGAGGTTATTGACATTTCTTCTGACAATCTTGATTCCAGCTCGTGCTTCATCCAAGTCTAGCATTTCTCATGATGCATTCTGCATGTAAGTTAAGTAAGCAGGGTGACAATATACTCCTTTCCCAATTTGGAACCAGTCTCCATTTCTTCTAAGGAATTTGTGCCCACAATGACAGATATAATGGTCATCTCAGTTAAATTCACCCATTCCAGTCTATTTTAGTTTGTTGATTCCTAGAATGTTGACATTCACTGTTGCGATCTCCTGTTTTACCACTTCCAATTTGCCTTGATTCATGGACCTAACATTACAGGTTCCTGTGCAATATTGCTCTTTACAGCATCATACTTGATTTCCATCACCAGTCACATCCACAACTAGGTGTTGTTTTTGCTTTGGTTCTGTCTCTTCATTCTTTCTGGAGTTTTTTTCCCACTGATTTCCAGTAGCATACTGGGAATCTACTGACATGGGGAGTTCATCTTTCAGTGTCCTGTCTTTTTCCTTTTCATACTGTTAATGGGGTTCTCAAGGCAAGAATATTGAAGTGGTTTGCCATTCCTTTCTCCAGTGGACCACATTTTGTCAAAACTCTCCACCATAACCTGTCCGTCTAGGCTGGCCCTACATGGCATGGCTCATAATTTCATTGAGTGAGACAAGGTTGTGGTCCATCTGATCAGATTGGTTAGTTTTCTGTGATTGTGGTTTTCAGTCTGTCTGTCCTCTGTTGGAGAAGGATAAGATGCTTATGGAAGCTTGCTGATTGATAGACTGACTGAGGGGGAAACTAGGTCTTGTTCTGATGGCAGAGCCATGCTCAGTAAGTCTTTAATCTAGTTTGTCTTGTTTGTAACATCTAAATATTTCAAATATGATCTCCTGTCATTTCATACTTTTCTTCCTTTTAATTACTGTATGCTTCCCACTTTTTCATGAAATTGGAATCATACATATAGACTATGAATGTATTAAAAACTTCTTGCTGCTTACTAATCCTTTCCACAGTTTATTTTAAAGCCAAACAAACTCATTCATGGTGAATACTTTCATCCCAAGTGCAATAAAAAAAACCCAAAACGAGAATCTCATCTTCCAGATTTGACAATATCTCTATGACTCAGTGCCACTCTCAAAACCACATTATTTTATGAATATATCACATATTAGATTCTGACCCATCCCTTGACTTTTCTATATGTAGCACTCTCATCTTGGATTGAGGAATGTTAAAGAGAAAACCACAGGCCCAAAATGGCACAACTTTTGCTAAAGCCCATGATAGCAAATGTAGATTAAACAACTAACCTAATTGCAGTCTTGATCTTCACCAGAAACCTAGTCTTAATCAACCAATTCTGAATTTTTTAGTCAGCACCAATGAGGTCACCTACAACATGGACCCTCTGTATCCACTTAGAGGAAGAAAATGTAATCTGCAAGATAAAACCCCTACTTTTCCCTTTCTCCCTCAAAAAAGATGTCTTGGCTTAAAAATAATCTTTTTCTTCCACTAATAGGTTCCTTACTTCATCCTTCTTTCTATAAAAACCTTCAGAAACCCCTCAGAGCACCCTTCTAGTTGCTAGGTGGGATGCATCTGATTCACAAATCACCTAATGAAGCCAATTAGATCTTCAATTTTACTGTCTGAACATTGTTTTCTTATGATTTATTTTCTATTTTTTCCATCTGTTCTTGGTACCTGTTTTCTATTTTCCTGACTTTTGTGTTTTTTTTTGGTTAGATGATTTAGAGCTCCATTTATTCTATTGTCTAATTAGTATTATAGATTTTATAATGCATTTTAAAATGATATAATTTAGTAAAGAATATGCCCACAATGCAGGAGACCCAGGTTCAATTCCTGCTTTGGGAAGATCCACTGGAGAAGGGAATGGCAACCCACTCCAGTATTCTTGTGTGGAGAATTCCATGGACAGAGAAGCCTAGTGGGTTACAGTCCACGGGGTCACAGAGATTTGGAAACGAATGAGCAGCTAACGAAAGCGATGAAATTAACCTTTTAAAATTCTGTAACTGTCATTTTAGCATATTTACAAAGTGCATACAAACTGCCACTATCTACTTTCAGGACATTTTCATTATCCCCCCCAAAATCCCAAACACATTAGAAGTCAACTCCCCATTTACCCAATCCCTTCAGCCCTAGATTCAATGTATTATTTTATGTCTCTACAGATTTGCCTATTGTGGACATTTCCTATAAATGGAATAATTTAACATGTGATTTTAAGTAGATAGTTTCAAATGTACTATTTTCATTATCTTGCCATTTCTTTAATATACTTTTGGGGGTCATTTTCTTAGTGCTGGTCCAGAGTATTAAAATCAATAATATAACATTTTATTTAAAATTAGTACCAAGTCAGTGTCATTAATGTAGAAAGCTTTGCTCCATTACTTTGCTAAGATAGCTAATTGTAGCAAAAATTTGCAGCTAGGATTGTAATGATTGCTTAGGGTCTTGTTGGGTTTTTCTTGAGCATGTGCCCTGCTCTGGGCATGCACACACCCTGTGCATTCACATCATCTTGTAGATTACCATTGGTATGTCAGAGCTTTCCAAAGACTGTATGTCATTTCACTTCCCAGGCTTTAGTTTTAATGTTTTGGGCTACCCACTTTTTGCCCCAGTAGATATGCACCACCTTAGGCAGCTCTGATTTTAAACAACTTCATTTAAGTGTTTTTTTTTCTTTTTTAGTTTCTCTGAGTCTCTGTTGTTGTGTGGGCTTTTCTTTAGTTGTGGAGAGTGAGGGCTACTGCCTAGTTGCAGTGTATGGGCTTCTCATTGCAGTGGCTTCTCTTGTTGTGTAGCACAGGTTCTAGGGCACATGGGCTTCAGCAGTCGTGACAGGTGGGCTCAGTACTTGCAGCTTGTGGGCTCTAGAGTGCAGGCTCAATAGAGGCGGCACCCGGTCTTAGGTCCTCCACACCATGTGCAGTCATCCTGGATTAGGGATCGAGCCTGTGTTTCCCGCATTGACAGGTGGATTCTTCACCACTGAGCTACCAGGGAAGCCCCCTTGAAATATTTCTGACAGACACTCTAGGGAAAGTCTTTTTCACTTTCAGGTCGGGTCAAATAAGCAGGTTTGGCTTGCAACTATAATTTTGCTTTGGGCTCCTCTGGTGTCTCAGTAGTAAAGAATCCACCTGAAATGCAGGAGACATGGGTTTGATTCACGGATGGAGACAATTTCCTGGAGAACGGAATGGCAACTCACTCCAGTATTCTTGCCTTGGAAATATCATGGACAGAGGAGTCTGGAGGGCTAAAATCCATAGAGTATGAAAGAGCAGGACACAATTTAGCAACTAAACAACAACATAGTACTGCTCTAGCCTGATAAAGTTCTTTTATTATTTCTTTAGTGTAGGTCTGCTGATGAAATAGTTTCTCATTTTTTCATTTATTTGAGTGTTGATGTTGCTTTAATTTTTGAAGGCTGTTTTCACCAAGTAAAATTCTGGCATTCTTTTGCTGGTTAGCTCTGTCTTCTCAGAACCCTACCCTATATGTTCTAGCACACTCAGCTTTTCTAATCTCTGTCCCTTCAATTCACAGATCCACTCTGTTCTGGATGTGATCCCTTGTCTGCTGTGTGGTGTGGAATGTGCCTTCAGGCAGAGTCAGTGTGATCATAGGAGTAAACTCATTTATTTTCACTGTGCTGCCTGTTGTCCAGTGTGTGAAAATAGTTATTTCATATATTTGGTCCAGTTCTGTAGTAATTTTCAATGGGAAGTGCCTGCAGCATGAACATATTTTTAGTGTTGTGGTACATCCTAAATAAATGTACATAAATTGAGATGACTGAACATCCATGAGTTATTTTTTTTCATGAGGTATCTCTTAAGTTCATATAATTCTGACTCAGCCCTAAACCCAGATGGCAACAATGGTTAATTTGACAAGAGATTGTATTTTAAACTTCATTTCCTGTTTTGGCACTAAAATTTATGTGGTATGGAAATACAAGATATATTTGAATAATCAAGTGGTGTCAAGGGCCATTCTAACTTTGAGGTTTTCTTTGGGTGGCTCAAACGTGGTTCCCACTCATTTGCTTATGTCTGGCAACTGTTTGCTTCCAATCAATAACATCTTTTCCTACATTTTTAGTAAGGATAATATTGATTAAAATCTTACTAACTGTAGCCTGTAATTAACTTGTTTTCTTCTGATATTTAATTTTATCTGTTTGACTAAAAGTAATGATAAACAATCTGCTGTATTAATTCAAAAGTAATGAAGGAAATGGAAAATAAGGATAATTTCTCTAGAAAACTTAGTGCTTCCCAAAGTACTACAGATGGTAGGCAAAAGAGAAAGGTGAATTGTATGAATACTCTCAGCCCCCTTCCAGACATATCTTGCAAAGCCTAGCCTATTTGTATCCCCTTCCACATACCCATCTGGCTACCCGTGGGTAACTTTCTTTTTTTCTCCCATATCGTCCTCAGCCTTTGTTTGAAGATTTACTTCCTCTTAACATACTTTATAAGGAAAATTTTGAGGTTAAAAAAAAGCAAGGAACTGTGACTTTGTGGGTTCCATTGCTCTTAAAGTCAGAAAATCTTTGACTTGGATAACTTTAGAAAGAAACATTTTTTTTTCTGTCACCCACTTGATAAATTTGTTTATCCAACAAACTACTATTGTGACCTCCCCTGTATTCAGCATGTGCTAAGTTACCAGGCATTCAAAGATAAATAAGAGTTTTACTCTCTGAATAGTTGAATATTGCCAATAATGGGAGCCCCAGTGACTCCTGAAGTCACATATTTCTTTTTCAGACTACCTACTAATTATGCCCCTCTGTCTTATGTTGAGCAGAAAGTTGTTTATATGCCTTCCCCCGATCCCCCACACCTCTAGCTTTGCCCCTTTGGCAATAGATATTAAGTCTATTTTATATTATAAATTTCAAGAGGCCCAACATCACTGGAGAAGACAATGGGAACTCACTCCAGTACTCTTGCCTGGAAAATCCCATGGACGGAGGAGCCTGGTAGGCTGCAGTCCATGGGGTCACGAAGAATTGGACATGACTAAGCGACTTCCCTTTCACTTTTCACTTTCATGCATTGGAGAAGGAAATGGCAACCCACTTCAGTATTCTTGCCTGGAGAATCCTAGGGATGGGGGGGCCTGGTGGGCTGCCATTTATGGGGTCACACAGAGTTGGACACAACTGAAGTGACTTAGCAGGAGCAGCAGCAACATTACATCCCACACATGTCAGGTACTCAAAAATGATATGTTTAATGAACAAATGAATCTGTTTTCAGGCTTTTATCCTCATTTTCCAACTCTCTTTTCATAAATTCATCCTTTATTTCATAACTGTCCTCAGTTGGATCAAAAATTATTAATGTGACATATTTTTAAGTCCTAAGTGACCATCCTAATTGCTTTCCTCTGGCATTCTTTAGCTTGTTACTCTCATCTTAAAGTATGAGAAGGGAACCATATACTCCCATGGTGATTTGGGATATGGCCTGCAGAGTATATTCTGTTTTTCAGACACATTATAGTTGCCTCTATCATCTATATTTCTCTATTTTTTCATTCTATATTTCAATTCATCAAATGTTAACACTAAAGCAAAATTTAAATTTTGTTGATGGTAACGATAACCCTGTATGCGAGACAACAAAAGAGATGCAGATGTATAGAATAGTCTTTTGGACTCTATGGGAGAGGGCAAGGGTGGGATGATATGGGAGAATGGCATTGAAACATGTAAATTATCATATGTGAAATGAATCGCCCACCCAGGTTTCATGCATGATACAGGGTGCTCAGGGCTGGTGCACTGGGTTGACCCAGAGGGATAGAATCGGGAGGGAGGGGGGAGGGGGGTTCTGGAAGGGGAACACACGTATACCCATGGCAGATTCATGTCAATGTATGGCAAAACCAACACAATAATATAAAGAAAAAAGTCTTTCTTGAATTTGTTACGATAAATTTAAAAAAAAATTAAAGTTTGTTAATTCTCACTGCTTTCTTATGGCTGAGAAAAGTAAAATGATGACTTTTGTCCCAAAGTTTATACAATTATTAAAATGTATAATCCCAGCGTTCTACTGGAATGTCGGATGTATAGAAGCAAAGAGATTGAGACAGGGAGAACCCCTGGCCCTGGGGTGTGAAGAAAATACCCAGGAGGAGCGCATGTTGCCTCCAGGGCACCGGTCCTGCAGTGTTTCTCAACTAGGGATGTTACTTATTCCCTAGTGAGTATTTGAAAGATTTTGTTGGGACGCTTATTGGCATTAAGTAGGTGAAAGTCAGCAGTGCTAAAATCTTATAACATCTAGAAAAGGTCAGACAATGTAAATTGTCAACAGAACCTTAATTTAGAAACACTGTAAACTCAGCTGTCCTGATTCCTACATTCAGCCTCTTTCAAAATGATAATCTCAAGAACTCTGGTAGATTGAATTACTAGCCTCAATTCTTCCTCACACCCTGTAGCCTCATCCTCTTCCATGTAATCTTACAGTTCCTCCACAAAATGGTGCATATATTTCCAAGTCCCCTAACTTTGGCCTTAGTCATATGAGTTATTTTGGACAATGGGATGTGAGCAGCTATAACATAACACAAAACAGGTATTTGAGTTGGGTTCACAAAATTGGTTGTGCCCTCTTTTGCTTATGTCATTGCCATGGAAAAACCATGCTCCAGTTAGGTCACTTGTTCCAGAGGAAGGTGAAGAACACACAGAAAATGGTCTACCCAATTGTTACCATCAAGCCAGCCTAGATTAGTTGAAATGCAAATGTGAAAAATAAGAATTTATTATTATATATCATTAATATTTTACTTTCTGGCAAATTGATGCAAAAACTGACAACCTAGTAATTTGAATGCTGTTTTCCATGTGTGTTACATGATAATAGCTTCCTAAAACAGGAGTTCCTAACCTCTGGGATCTAATGCCTCATGATCTGAGGTGAAGCTGATGGAATAATAATAGAAATAAATTGCAAAATAAATGTAATGCACTTGAATCATCCTGAAACTATCCCCTCCAATTTCCCAGTTTATGGAAAAACTATCTTCCATGAACCCTGTCCCTGATGCCAAAATGGTTGGAGACTGCTGTCCTAAGATGATCTCACGTTTGGCATATTTAGGGAATTCTGTGATCAAAAACTTCTGGAAAGACTGAATAGTTTTTCATATAGCATACTGAAGTAAAAGTTCTGAAAAAGCATTGCAAAAATTGTTTAAAATATTTGATCACAAATCTCACTTTCCACATGCCTGTTATGATTCAGATATGTTGGAAACTTCTAATAAAATACATTTATGAGGACAGGAAGGTGAATTTGGGAATTTAAAGAGAATTTTCAACCAAAAAATGAAATGAAAGAGTGTCTAACAGCCAACAGTTAAGACTCTAACTCAAGCACACTGGTTAGCTGAGAAAGTATTATCTTCTCTTTTATGCATTTTTAACACCTTTGTGTTTATAGTCCCTGCACTTTAATATGTAAATGTGCTTCAGACTATTCTATTTTAAAAAAGCAAATCAAAATACAGCAAGAAAAAACATCTCTTGAAACTATTTTTATTCTTTAAAAAAGTTATTTCTTTTCCTTTTTTAGCAGTCATACTTTGAAAGGAGTAAACTCGAGTAGTTGTCCTCATTTTCCTTCATAACCTTTCTTTCATTTAAAAATATATCATTTACATTCTTTAATAATATATTGAAGAAAGTATGGAAAATCAATAGACCATTCAGATATGACCTAAATTATATCTCTTACAATTATACAGTCAAAGTGACAAATAGATTCAAGGGTTTATATCTGATAGACAGAGTGCCTGAAGAACTATGAATGGAGATTGATGACATTGTACAGGAGGCAGTGATCAAGACCATCCCCAAGAGAAAAATGCAAAAAAGCAAAATGGTTGCCTGAGGAGATTGGAATACCAGACCACCTAACCTGCCTCCTGAGAAATCTGTATTCAGGTCAAGAAGCAACAGTTAGAACTGGACATGGAATGACTGGTTCCAAATCAGGAAAGCAGTACGTCAAGACTGTATATTGTCACCCTGCTTATTTAACTTATGTGCAGATTACATCACGAGAAATGTTGGGCTGGATGAAGCACAAGCTGGAATCAAGATTGCTGGGAGAAATATCATTAACCTCAGATATGCATATGACACCGCCCTTATGGCAGAAAGTGAAGAAGAACTAAAGAGGCTCTTGATGAATGTGAAAGAGGAAAGTGAAAAAGTTGGCTTAAAACTCATCGTTCAGAAAAATAAGATCATGGCATCCAGTCCCATTACTTCCAAACAGATGGCAAAACAATGGAAACAGTGTCAGACTTTATTTTTCTGGGCTCCAAAATCACTGCATATGGTGACTAAGCTCATGAAATTAAAAGACGCTTGCTCCTTGGAAGAAATGCTATGACCAACCTAGACAGCATATTAAAAAGCAGAGACATTATTTTGCTAACAAATGTCCATCTAGTCAAAGCTATGATTTTTTCAGTAGTCATGTATGTATGTGAGATTTGGACTATAAAGAAAGCTGAGCACTGTGCTGGAGAAGACTATTGAAAGTTGCAAGGAGATCCATCCAGTCCATCCTAAAGGAAATAAGTCCTGAATATTCATTGGAAGGACTGATGCTGAAACTGAAGCTCCAATACTTTGGCCAGCTGATGCGAACAATGGACGGACTCATTAGGAAAGACCCCGATGCTAGGAAAGAGTGAAGGTGGGTAGAGAATGGGACGGCAGAGGAGAAAAGATGGTTGGATGGCATCACTGATTCAATGGGCATGAGTTTGAGCAAGCTCCAGGAGTTTGTGATGGACAGCGAAGCCTGGTGTCCTGCAGTCCATGGTGTCACAAAGAGTCGGACACGACTGAGTGTTATTTGCTATAAATAACTTGAAAAAAACTTGAAAAAAAAAAAAAACTGATAGCCTTCAATTTTCAGCCATCTTCCGAAATTGCCCTACTAGAGATAGCTAACACTCTGCAAGGTTACAGCGTCTTTCAGCTAGCCTGTATTCAATTACTGATAACAGTTTGGGAGTTTAAAATCTTGGTTCCCTATCTGCATTATGGGACAAGTTTGAAGGTTCATCCCAGCTTCTCAGCTCCCCATAGGATAGGCTAATCCTTTTGTTGAGATTGCTTTACATTTCAACTACTCTGTTAAATCCCTGCTTCATTCTCTTCCTTCTCTTCTGCAGTTATTCCAACAAAGTCCCCCCCAAATATCCTGTATGGGAATCTCCATCTAAGAGTCTGCTTCCTAAGAAAGAAACTTGCATACATAACTATATATGTATACATATGTTAATTACTTACTAGAATATTAACACTGAAAATTATAAAATAATAATATAATGATATATTGTGGGATATATAACATATATAGATTAAAATACATTAAAAATAGCCTAAAGGAATCGGGATGGATAAATGAAATTATACAGTTTAAAAATCATCATGCTGTTTTGAAGAGAGATTAAGATGAATTAAATATACATATTATAATTTTTAGAGTATTAAAAAACATGTGAGAGCTAAAAATCATCAACAGATGTAAAATTAAATACTGCAGATATTTAATTAATCCAAAAGAAGGCAGTAAAGGAAGAAGAAAGATAACAGATTAGATATATACCAAGTAGTAGGTTTTAACCAAACATACCAATAAATATAGTAAATATAAATCAATGAAACAATCTAGTTAGCAAGTATGACTGTCATGCTAGATAAAAAAGTGAGAAGTAACTCTGCTGCTTATAAAACCATACATGTTATACAGAAAGCTACAGAAAGACTGAAAGTAAAAATGGAGAGTGATAAAGCATGTAGACACTAAGCATAAGAAAACATATATGGCTATAATAATATTAAAGTAGAATTCAAGACAAGGATTTGCGCAGTGGCAGTATTATAGCCAATGAGGTTTATCCAAGGCGCGATTATTGCTAATTGAAAACTTTTCCCAAGACAAGGAATGTTACTAGTGATAAATGTTAAAGTGTCAAATAATCAGAGTCATACCAAATATCAATGTATAGATACCTAATAGCAGAGCTTCAGATGCAATAAAGAAAAAAAATAGTGTGAAGTAAAACAAAAAACAGAAAAATCCACAATCATAGTTGGAAAATTCCACAACTTGGCTCAGTAATTGACAGAACATATAACCAAACATATAGCCAAACAAGAATTATATAGTTTACTTGAACAATACTGTCAACAAACATGATCTAAATGACATTTATACAAAATATACTCAATAAGTGAAGAAACATATTCTTTGTTAGTACTCGTGAGATGTTCAGCAAATGATCTTTATCAGAGAGGATATATTATTTGGCCACAATGTAATTAATTTAGAGAAAATAAATTATCTAGAAAATCACTAAATAGTTACAAATTAAGCAACAGATTTATAAATAACAGAAGTAATTTCAAAGGAAATTAAGAACTACTTAGAACTGAATAATAACAACTTGATAATTAAAACAACATATCAAAATTTGTGGGATGCAGCTAAAATAATAATAAGAGAATTTCATCTTTAAAAGTTTATATTAGAACTTAAGGGTTGTTTAAAAGTAGTGGTGTATGTTTCCACCTTAAAAATTCAAGAGGAAAATATCAAGACTCAAAGTTAGTAGAAGAATACAATGATACAAATAGAAGGAATTATTAACAAAACAGAAAATGAACAATGTCGACTTGAAAAGATTTTTAAGATTTAACAATGAGGCGAGAATGTTGAAGATAAACAGTGAGATAAAACACAATAATACCTATGGAGACATTTGGAAATAATTTTTCATGAATTGCTCATGTTTCTAGGAAGTCTAGCTATGCCATGTTCACCTGGGCTTACTCCTCATCACCCCATGGGACTTGTGGGGCAAAGGGAACTAATGTGAATATGTAGCTCATAGCCTGCTGTGCCACAGGGAACAAATTTTTTAATATCCTTTTGGGCTTGTTGTTTCTGTATGGGCTGAATATATGGGAGTGGGACCAAGTACCATATGCCCATAATAACAGAGTTTAAGAAAGTTTCCTCAGTTTCTCTATAAAACTGAAGAGAATTTATCAAAAGTTATTACCATAGCCTTATATCCTATAAAGAAATTGAATTAAAAATTTTTAAACATTTCACAATGAAAATATTCTACCCAGAAGGCTTTACTCTTTACTTCCATCAAATATTTAAGGGAAAATTGAAATCCGTTTTATTAAAAAATCTCCCATAAAGAATAGATAACTGTAATTTATTTTATGAAATCACCAGAGTCTGGATTATAAAACCATATGACCCCTTAATAAGTGAAGAAAATTGTAGATCAATGCCCCTTATGTACAAAGATGTAGAATCAATGAAATATTATCAAATTTAGCAGTATATAGTAAGGCTAATGCATTATGAACAAGCTGCTTATCAAAGAAATGCACAATTATTTATGTACAAATCCTAAGGAACTGATAACAATACAATTAAAAATAGAACTAATACAACATTGATCATAATTTTACATAATAGCCACAAAAACTGGAAGAAAAAATGTAAAGAATATGTATAATAACAGAATTAAAAGTGTAAGTACTAGGGACAAAATTAATAAAAGATGTGTAATACCTCTACACTAAAAACTATAAAGTATTGCCTGGGATATTAAAAAGAGGTAACAGTATCCAAGTTCCACTCATTGAGATTCTGAATTAATTGTTCTATAGTAGTGTTTCTTAAAAAATTCCGTAGGTGATTTTAAGGACAGCATTAAGAGCACCTGGTCAAATGTGGATTTTGAATTTAACTATGAATGATGATAGGAGCAACTTCAGAGGATATTCTAGAAAGCCTGTGATATTTATCCTCATGATTTCAACTATCAGTAGTTCTCTTATCCACATTTTTGCTTTAAACTTCATTTCTGTGAGCCCGACTGTCTGTCATGCATTTCCACCTGTAGGTGACATTAGTCCACCTGATGTTAAGAACTGACTCATTGGAAAAGACCCTGATGCTGGGAAAGATTGAAGGCAGGAGGAGAAGGGAATGACAGAAGAATAAAATAATTGGAAGACATCACTGACTCGATGGACATGAGTTTGAGTAAGCTCCAAGAGTTGGTGATGGACAGGGAAGCCTGGTATGCTGCACTCCATGGGGTTGCAAACAGTCAGACACAACTGAGCCACTGAACTGATGATATTTGTACTTCAAACTCACAAATCCAAAATGAAATCCATCCCCATGGCAATTTCAATTCTGCTCAATTTTTAAGTTTCTTTTGTTGTTGTTGTTGATGTTTTTGTTGTTGATGATGTTGCTTTTGTTGTATGATATCTGTTGGCAGCAGATATCAAAATAAGGAATTGGGAATGGATCTTAAATTACTAGATAGTGTCTTCAATTCATCTTTGCACTGACCCTGTCCAACCACATCCAATTATTCAAATCCCTATTCCGTTTCTATTAGAAAGTATCTCTGAAATCTACTCCCAATGTTTTATTTCCCTAAAAATCAAGTTATTTCCAATTGCTCATCACCAAAAATACAATAGGCCCAAACTGGTCCTTAACTTCCTATATTAGTAGCTGAAATCTATCCACATTGCCAACAGTAATCTGTAAAACAAAAATCTGATCATTTTATTGCCCCTTTAACACCCATTATCCAAAGTCATCAAGACTATGCTATTTTAGGGAAAATAGTGTAATTTCTTTTTATATTAATAGTGCCTCATCTTAAAATTTCTATTCTATATGCTTTATAATGTACATAGCATATTCATTTTTATCAATTTATGAATATATAAAAACATACATTCATTGAAAGTCTATGTTCAGTTACTTTAAGTGATAGGGATGCACAATCAAAGCTAAGGAGACCAATGACCTCTAATAAAAATTCCAAATTACTTAGACTGATATCCAAGGCCCCTCCATATCTTACCTTGGCCACTTTCTCTAGCTTCAGCTCCTACCACTTTGCTCTCCAATATCCCTCCACAAGGAATTCAAGTGAGACTTTTCCTTTCTACCATTACTACTCTTGCATTTATTACACCCTACAGAATTTATTGGCTTCCTAGATCTGAAACAAGCACATTCATCACTGCTTCATACAGCATATGAAATATCCTCTCTAAAAAGGCGAAACGTAAGCTGAGGCTTTACTGATGAGAATGGGACAGTCGTTTTCCACATTAGGAAAGTGTATTCTAGGCTGAGGGACCAGCAATTACAGAGTTAGGAAAGACAGGCTTTGACCCATGAATAGAGAGGAGACTCTAGATTGAAAGAAAATATGATATGAAAGACGGTTTTAGAGGGAGGCAGGAACCTAATGTTATCGTGCAAAATTTTTAAGGCTCTGGTAAAGAGGGGTTATTTCTTTTTTCACTTAGAGCAGAGAAAATGGGGATGACATATAGGTTTATATGTTGCAAACATTCTTGAAGCTACCTTGTAGAGCACATATTGAAAGGAGGCAAGAGTGAAGGCAGGGAGAACCAGTTAGGAGGCAATGCAGTAGTACAGATGAGAGAAGATGGTAGATTGGACTAGATTGGGAGCAGTGGCATTGCAGATCGATTAAATAAGACAAGGATCCAGTTTCATTCTTTTGCATGTGGCTGTCAAGTTTTCCCAGCATCAAGTACTGGAGAGTAATTGATATACTTTCTCTGTTGTATATTTTTGACTGCTTTATCATAAATTAATTGACCATATATACCTGGGTTTATTTCTGAGCTATTTCTCTGATCCCTGTGTCTGTTTTTTTTAAGGCTGTACTGCACAGCATGTGGAATGCTTGTTCTCTGATCAGGGATCAAACTTGTACTTCTTGTAGTGGAGGCGCAGTCTTAACCAGTGGACTGCCAGGGAAGTCCCTTTGGGACTGTTTTTATGCAATACTATAGTGTTTCCCTGGTGGCTTATTCGGTAAAGAGTCTACCTGCAACGTGGGAGAGCCATGTTTGATCCCTGGGTTGGGAAGATCCCCTGGATCAGGAAATGGAAACCCATTCCAGTATTCTTGTCTGGGGAATTCCATGGACAGAGGAGCTTGGTGGGTTACAATCCATGAGGTCACAAAGAGCTGGGCACAACTGAGTGACTAATGCGTTTATTTCACTTTCACATACTCTTTTGATTAGTTTAGCTTTATAATACAGTTTGAAATCAATAAGTGTGATGCCTCCAGCTTTGTTCTTTTTCAAAACTGCTTTGGCTATATAGGGTCTTTTGTGGGTCCATACAGATTTTGGGATTGTTTGATCTATTTCTGTAAAAGTTGCCATTGGAATCTTAATAGGGGTTTCATTGAATATAGACTGGAGTATGAACAATTTGATATTAATTCCACCAGTCTGTGAGCATGGAATTATTTGTGCCTTTTTCAGTTTCTTTCATCAATATTTTGTAGTTTTTAGCATATAGATTTTCAGCTCCCTGGTTAAACAGGTTCCTAGGTATTTTCTTTTTTGATGAAAATGTAAATGAGATTGTTTTCTTAGTTTCTCTTTAGGATAGTTTATTAATGTATAAAATGAAATGGATTTTTTTGTATATTGATTCTTTATTCTGCAACTAGACTGAATTTATTATTTGAATGGTATTTTGGTGGCAGTTTTCGGGCTTTCTGTATATAATATCATGTCATCTACAAAACAGATAGTTTTACTTCTTCCATTCTGATTCAGATACCTTTTATTCCTTAGTTTCTTGCCAAATTGATCTTTATAGGAAGATCCAATACTATGTTGACTAGGAGTGATGAGAGTGGATATCCTTGTCTTGTTTCTGATTTTAGAGGAAATGTTTTCAGCTTTTCACTGTTCTGTATGATGTTAGCTGTGGACATTGTTTATGGCCTTTATTATTTTGAAGTATATCCACTCAACCCTGGAGTAAGGCATGGCAACCCACTCCAGTACTCTTGCCTGGAGAATCCCCATGGACAGATGGGTGGGCTACAGCCCATGGAAGCACGAAGACTCAGACACGACTGAATGATTAAGCATGTACGCATGCATGTCCACTCTATACCCATGTTATTGAGAGTTTTTTCTCATAAATGGATGTTGAATTTTGTCAAAAGCTTTTTTTTTTTGCATCTATTGAGATGATCATATGGCTTTTATTCTTCAGTTTGATAATGTGGCATATTACACTAATTGATTTGCAGATATTGAACCCTCCTTTCACCCTTGAGATAAATCCCACTTCATCAAGATATGTCCTCCCTTTAATGCACTGTTGAATTCAGTTTGCTAATATTTTGTTGAGGATTTCTTCATCTATGTTCTTTAGGGTTATTAGACTATAGTTTTGTCTTCCTGTAGTATCCTTGTCTTATTTTACTAGCAGGGTAATGCTGGCCTCACAAGATGAGTTTTAGAGTATTCCCTTATGTTTCATAAACATAAGAAAGCTGAGTGCTGAAGAATTGATGCTTTCGGACTGTGGTGTTGGAGAAGACTCTTGAGAGTCCCTTGGATTGCAAGGAGATCCAACCAGCCGATCCTAAAGGAGATCAATCCTTGGCGTTTATTGGAAGGATTGATGTTGAAACTGAAACTCCAGTACTTTTGCCACCTGATGTGAAGAACTGACTAATTTGAAAATACCCTGATACTGGGAAAGTTTGAGGGTGGGAGGAGAAGGGGATGACAGAGGATGAGATGGTTGGATGGTATCACTGACTCAATGGACATGAGTTTGAGTAAGCTCTGGGAGTTGGTGATGGAAGAGGGAGGCCTGGTGTGCTGCAGTCCATGGGGTCACAAAGAGTTGAACATGACTGAGCAACTGAACTGAACTGACTATGTTTCATAAGTGCTCAACCATTAAAACCTTTTAAATAAGTGTTATTATTTTCACTTTACTGATGAGTACACTGGAACTTAGGCTTGCTCAATATCAGACTCAACCATAGGTCTGTTTATAGCTAAGCAGTTCCATTGAATAGTTTCATTTTAAGCACTTCCCTCTTTAAACTATTGATTTTCAAAGAATAAATTAAAAAACAAATTCTCTGAAATAGAAAAAATTAAGAATTCAAAGCATTTGATCCAATTGCAAAGGACAACAGTAAGCTATATTTTTACATAAATATAATGTAGACAACAATTCTGAAGATGGAAGTAGGATTTGGATACAAGGCTGAAGGGGTAAATTGTTAAGTATGTAAGAAACTGAACATAAGACTCATAATATTGATCACATCTTTCTGATTAATTCAGTTTTAACCACATGTGCATGAGTGCTAATTTGCTTTAGTCATGTCTGACTCTCTGCAACCCTTTGAACTATAGCCCACTAGGCTCCTCTGTCCATGGATTTTACAAGCAAGAAAACTGGAGTGGGTTGCCATGCCTTCCTCCAGGGGATCTTCCTGACCCAGCAACTGAACCTGTGTCTCTTATGTCTTCTGCATCGGCAGGAAGGTTCTTTACCACTAGCACCACCTGAGAAACCCATAACCCTATGTGTCCTATTAGACATATTTTCATTTAGATGTAAAAATAAAAGAGCAAAAATCATTCTCTACATAGAAAGTGTAAAATAAAAGCACCTGTGCAAATATTTAGACATGAATATTTAAGACCACACATTTAAACTCAGATGATCAACTTCTTTCAGATGATGTGTTTGAATTAAAGTAACTCCTCACTTCTGGTTCTGCAAGCATACTGTGATACCTCAAGCAATAATAAGATAAACAAAAGTACCCAATTCATGATAAAAGATAATGGTTATTTTAATATCTGATTTTAGCTCAGAAGGGGATTGATTTCTTTTTGCTTGCTTTTTGCTTTTCATTGGGGGAACTTATAATGAAAATGGATGTCTCAATAAGATATTTGAATGTCAGAGGCCACAGCCATCTGGTACAGTATAGGCAACACAGTATGTGGACCATCTGGGCTTCCTGACATTATCTTGCAAACTGGCTGGGCATGAGTGAGCCTCTGAAGCCTAACTCCAGGGCACTCTGGTTTGTCCGTTTCAAAAGAGCTCCATTTGCCAATATTTTGGAGCAGGTGCAAAGCCATTCTGAAGTTTCATGCTGAGGTTTATGAAAATACGTGGTTTAACTGGACTGTGGGTTCTGATTTCCTACTGCCAGAATACTGAGACTTGGACACATTTTGGCTTATATTTTTCCCTCAACTTAATTCATTCTCTTTCTGTATTTTTTCTGTTCTTTTGCCCAAATCACACCTTGTTATTATATCAAGGCTCCCCTGTCCATGGAATTCTCCAGGCAAGAATACTGGAGTGGGTTGCCGTTCCCTTCTCCAGGGAATCTTCCCAACCCAGGGATTGAAGCTGGATCTCTTGCATTTCAGGCAGATTCTTCACCATCTGAGACACTGGGGAAGCCCATTATCTAGTACAGTGTTTCTCAAATTAAAGAAATGAGAGTATGCTCACAGTTAACAGTGAATGAAATAAATTGAAAGAATTTATAGAGCAGTGCCTAAGGAGTCACAATTGTGTGTAGTAATTTTTGATCCAAGAGTCATTTGGATGAGTCAGGATAAGTCACTTGACCACTCTGGTATCCTCTGCCTAACTCATATCTTGCATAAAAACCAACTAAGATATTGTATGAGAAGGCACTGAGATGCACAAAATAATGAATCAATATAAAATAGGTGATCATGAGAGAGATTATGAGCAACATTATTAAAGTGAGGAACTTTAGGAAGGTCAAAGTATAGTTGCATTTCTGAGTCCTAACTCACTTGACTTATTTGGATGCTAAAATAACAGATATGAAATGGGTTTTGGCAGACAATGGTGGTTACATACAACCATTTTCATCCATATCCTAGACAAAGGAAGCAGGAAGACTAAAGAATAAAATTGAACACAGTGAATACCAATATAGATGGGTGAGCAGAGAAGATGTGGATAGCAGCATAGGCTTGAGGCAGACAACAAAGGGTCTTTTTTAGTCACAGTACACTACAGCGGACACTATTCATTGCCTGCTCCAAATTTATCCTCACTTTCATTCTTTTTTTTTCAGTTTTATTTTTTTATTTTTATTTTTTAATTTTCTTTACTTTATTGTGTTGGTTTTGCCATACATTGACATGAATCTGCCATGGTTATACATATATTCCACTTCCAGAACCCCTCTGCCTCCTCCCTCCCGATTCCCTCTCTCTGGGTCATCCCGGTGCACCAGCCCTGAGCATCAAACCTGGGGTGGCGATTGATTTCACATATAATTAACATGTTTCAATGCTGTTCTCCCATATCATCCCACCCTTGCCCTCTTCCACAGAGTCCACGAGACAGTTCTATACATCTGCATTTCTTTTGTTGTCTAGCATGCAGGGTTCTCATTACCATCTTTCTAAATTCCATATATATGCATTAGTATACTGTATTTTTGTTTTTCCTTCTGGCTTAGTTCACTCTGGATAATAGGCCCCAGTTCCGTCCACCTGAGTAGAACTGATTCAAATGAATTCTTTTTAATGGCTGAGTAATATACCATTGTGTATATGTACCACTGCTTTCTTATCCATTCGTCAGTTGATGGGCATCTAGGTTGCTTCCATGTCCTGCCTATTGTAAACAATGTGGCGATGAACATTGGGGTTCACGTGTCTCTTTCAATTCTGGTTTCCTCGGTGTCTATGCCCAGCAGAGGGATTCCTGGGTCATATGGCAGTTCTATTTTCAGTTTTTTAAGGAATCTCCACACTGTTCTCCATAGTGGCTGTACTAGTTTGCATTCCCACCAACAGTGTAAGAGGGTTCCCTTTTCTCCACATCCTCTCCAGCATTTATTGCTTGTAGACTTTTGGATGGCAGCCATTCTGACTGGTGTAAAGCGTTACCTCATTGTGGTTTTGATTTGTATTTCTCTGATCATGAGTGATGTTGAGTATCTTTTCATGTCTTCCATTTTTTATTGCTGATATAACTCTGATTTTTGTGCTCAGATTAGATGACCCTCCTCCCTCCCAGCCCCAGAGATCCAAGTTTCCTTAGTCTAAGATAATAATGGCCATTCTGAGAATAAGCATGTGATCCAACACTAGCCAATGATACATAAGGCAGTGACTTCAAAAGAGCTTCTCAAATGATTTTCTTCCACTCATTGTGGAGAAACTCTCTGCCTTTGGACAATACTGTGTGAGTTTCATCCATATTGTAAATTTAGAAACAAAATTGTGAGACTATAGTATACTGAAGCTGATATACTACTGAATTAACTAATCCAGGGAACATTTTGTATACATTTGCCTTGTTGTAAGCTATAAAAATATTTCTTTCTTGTTACATGATTTTATTGTATGGGCCTAGGCAAAGCAGCATAATCCTTAATTTTTTTTTTAAATTTTTATTTAATATTGGACTATAGTTGATTTTAAATATTGTATTAGTACAGCTTACATATCTTTATTCTTTTTTACATATGTTCCCATTCAGGTCACTAAAGAATATTGAGCAGAGTTCCTTGTGCTATGTTGTAGATCCCTGTTGATTATATATTGAGTTGTTCCAAAAGTTCCTTCAATTTTTAAGTAAAAATAAAAGACATTTTTCATTTTCACCAAGAACTTTATTGAACAATGTATTCATTGTTTTGTTCCATTACCTTCTGCCATCTTTCAGGCAACTTCATAATTCCACCTTCCCAAAATTTTTAATGTTTTTAACAAAGAACTGTTCCAAGTGCCTTTACTGTCTTCCAATGAATTGACTTTTCTTCCATTCAGAGAATTTTGTAAACACCAAAATAAATGGAAATCCAAAGGTGCAATGGTTAGTGAAAACAATGGTTCAGTCAGAACTTCCCAGCCAAGTTTTAACAGTATTTGCCTGGTCATCAAAGAAACATACGGTCTTGTGTTATACTGCTGGAAGATTATTCACTTTCTGTTGACTAACTCTGGAAGCTTTTCATTGAGTGCTGCTTCAGTTGGTCTAATTGGGAGCAATACTTGCCCACAATCTCTTGTGCTGCACATTATTGTATAGTATCCACTTTTCATCACCTGTCACAATTTGTATTTTTTAAATGGAGTGTTTTCATTACATTTCAGTAGGGAATCACATGCAGAAACACAGTAAAGGTTTTTTTCATTTTTGTGGAATCCAAACCTCAAAGCAATTAACATAACCAAGCTGGTATAAATGATTTTCAGTGCTTGATTTGGGTATTTTGAGTATGTCAGCTATATCCCACGTGGCTCAATGTTTTCAATTAATGTCTTGATTTGATCACTATCAACTTCAATAGATCTACCTGAACACTGAACATCGTCCAATGAGAAATCTCCAGCACAAAACTTCACAAGCCACTTTTTTTTACACAAGATAAAGTAATTATCTTTATTAGCTGTTGATTGACATTGAAATCTACCTTTGGGTTTATTTTTCCCCTTTTTTAATTATTTTAATTGGAGGCTAATTACTTTACAATATTGTGGTGGTTTTTGCCATACATTCACATGCCACTTTGGACATGTTCATTCAGTCACAGGACTTTCTCCATACACCAAACAATTTTTTTTTTTGCATTTCAGTTGCATTTTTACCTTTGTTGAAATAAAGCACGATATCAAAAAATGTTTCTTTTTCCATCTTCAGTATTAAAATGGCTACACAAAAATTCACATATTTTTGAGTTTTTTTTCTTAAATACATGCTGATATGACAGCAGTCACAAAACAATGTAACAAAATTGTTTGAAATGAACTTAAAAACAACTAAGCACATCTAGAGCCATCTTACAGGAAAAAACAAATGAACCTTTTGGCCAACCCAGTCTTTTATATATAGTGGTATGTATATTTTAATCCCCAACTCCCAATTTATCTTCCTCTCACCTTTCCCCTGATAACTGTAAGCTTGTTTTTTGTGACTCAGTTTCTGTTTTGTAAATAAATTCATTTGTTTCACATTTTTACATTCCACATAGAAGTAACAAGCAATTTTATATGATATTTGTCTTTAGATAGCACAAGGTCCTTCAAGCTAGGCTTCAGCAGTATGTGAACCATTAACTACCTGATGTACAAGCTGGATTTAGAAAAGGTGGAGGAACCAGAGATCAAATTGCTAACATCTACTGGATCATAGCAAATGCAAGGGCATTCCAAAAAAACCATCTACTTCTGCTTCACTGACTATGCTCAAGCCTTTGACTGTGTGGATCACAACAAATTGTGAAAAATTTTAACGAGATGGGAATACCAGACCACCTAACCTGCCTCTTGAGGAATCTGTGTGCAGGTCAGGAAGCAACAGTTAGAACTGAACATGGAACAACAGACTGGTTCCAAAGCAGGAAAGGAATACGTCAAGGCTGTATATTGTCACCCTGTTTATTTAACTTCTCTGCAGAATACATCATGTGAAATGCTGGGCTGGATGATGCACAAGCTGGAATCAAGAATGCTGGGACAAGTATCAACCTCAGATATGTAGATGATACAACCCTAAAGGAAGAAAGCAAAGCAGAAGTAGAGCCTCTTGATGAAGGTGAAAAAGCAGAGTGACAAAGCTGGCTTAAAACTCAACATTCAAAAAATTAAGACCATGGAAACTAGTCCCATCACTTCATGGCAAATAAATGGGGAAAAAGTGGAAACAGTGACATATTTTATCTTCTTGGGCTCCAAAACCACTGCAGATGGTGACTGCAACCTTGAAATTAAAAAAAAAATACTTGCTCCTTGGAAGGAAAGCTTTGACAAACCTAGACAGCATATTGAAAAACAGACATATCACTTTGCTGACAAAGCTGCATATCGTTAAAGCTATGGTTTTTCCAGTAGTCAATATGGATATGAGAGTTGGACCATAAAGAAGTCTGAGCACCAAAGAATTGATGCTTTCAAACCGTGGTGCTGGAGAAGATTCTTGAGAGTCCCTTGGACAGCAAGATCAAACCTGTCAATCCTAAAGGAAATCAGTCCTGAATATTCATTGGAAGAACTGATGCTGAAGCCGAAGCTCCAGTACTTTGGCCACCTGATGTGAAGAGCCAACTCACTGGAAAAGACCCTGATGCTTGGAAAGATTGAAGGCAGGAGGAGAAGGGGGCACCAATAAATGATATGGTTGGATGACATCACAGACTCAATGGACATGGGTCTGAGCAAGCTCCAGGAGATGCAGAAGGATAGCAAAGCCTAGTGTGCTGCAGTCCATGGAAGCACAAAGAGTCTGATATGACTGAGTGACTGAGCAACAAAATTAACTGTGTATTTAATGGAAAAATATCCTAAAGAATATTTTTGTGACATAGAAGCAGGTGAGGTCTTTATAAATATATAATCAAAAGTTAAAACTGTAAGGAAACATACTTTTAAATTGATTAGTTCAAAATTAAGAATGAAATTTCTTTGACTAGACCTACACTGAATATGTATCATAAACTGAGGAGTATAATTATTTCATCCTCTGTACTTTTTGTCAGGAGAGAGAAATATGCAGTAGCAGGATTTGTCTCTAAAGTAACCTTCCACATCACCTAGGATAGTAAATCTTGTGGAAAGAAAACAGCCTAAAGAGACCATTTATATTGTATTTTCAAGGGAAAATAAATATTTTTAAATATCAATTTTTATTGAAAATTATAGTCATAGGGATTAATTTTCAAAGTATTTTATTTCTTTTTGAAATATAAATTATTACTGAATGATAGTTTCACTTTGTAAATTTGTTTTCAGAAAAGAACATGATATGAAAAAATTTGGAAACACAGGTCCAAGAATTGTAATCAGGAGTATTATCACTATTATTCCCTAGTATAACCTTTGCTATACAACCTCCCCTCCCCAGATCTGTTTTATCGTGTCTAAAACAAAGAGTTTGAGGAAAAGCACAAACACAGGGAGACTAAACAACACACTATTAAATAACTAATAGGTCAATGAAGAAATTAAAGAGAAAATCAGAAAATACCTCAAGAAAAATGGAAATGGAAACACAACTTTCCAAAATTTATGTGATGCAACAAAAGCAGTCCTAAGAGGGAAGTTTATGGTGATATAGGCCTACATCAAGAAACAAGAAAAATCTAAACAACCTAACATCCCATCTAGAGGAATTAGAAAAATAAGAGCAAACAAAGCCCAAAGTCAGCAGTAGGAAAGAAATAATTAAGATTCGAGAGCATACAAATAAAGGTCAAAAACAAACAATAGAAAAGATCTATGGCAATAAGAGCCACTTTTCTGAAAAGATAAATAAAATTTATACAACTTTTGTCAGACTCATCAAGAGAAAAAAAAAGAGAGAGGACCGAGAGACACAAAATAACAACCAATATTACAGAAATACAAAAAAAAGTTAATACTACAAACTGTTATACAAATTAGATACCCTAGAAGAAACAAACAAATTTCTAGAAATATACACCCTTCTAAGACTGAATCAGGTAGAAATAGACAATCTGAACAAACCAATCACTAGCATGAAATTGAATTTGTAAGAAAATACTCCCAGCAAACCAAGGTCCACGATGGACAGCTTCACAGGGGAATTCTACCAAACATATAAAGAAGAGCTAATATCTATCCTTCTCAAAATTCCAAAAAGTTGAAAAGAATGTAACACTCCAAAATTAATTTTACAAAGCTACCATTACCCTGATACCAAAACCAAAACAAGATACTACAAAAAAAAGAAAAAGAGAAAATTACAGGCAAGCATCTGATGAATATAGATGCAATAATCCTCAGCTAAGTATTTGCAAACCACACACAACAATATACAAAAAGGATCATACACCAAGATCAACTGGAATTTATTTCAAGGAAGGAAATATGCTTCAGTATTCACAAATCAATCCATGTGAAAAAACCATAGCAACAAAGGAAAGATAAAATCACATGATTGTCTCAATAGCTGCAGAAGAAGCATTTGACAAAATTTAACATCCATTTATGATAAAAAAAAAACTCTCTCACCAATGTGGATATAGGGGGAACATATCTCGATACAATAAAAACCATTTATGACAAACCCACAGCTCACATCATACTCAGTGGTCAATAACAGAAAGCCTTTTCTCTAACTTGAGAAACAAAATAAGGATTCCCACTCTCACTACTGTCATTTAACATAATATTAGACATCTTAGTCACACCAATCAGATAAGAAAAAGAAATAAAAGGCATCCAAATTGGAAGAGAAGAAGTAAACCTATCAGTATTTGCAAATAATGTAATACTATATATATAAAACCCTAGGTCTCCACTAAAAAAATTATTAATAAATGACTTGAGTACTGTTGCAGGATACAAGATTGATACACAGAAATCTGTTGCTTTTCTATACACTAGAAATGAGCTATTGGAAAGAGAAAGCAAGAAAATTTCCAATTAAAGTCCATTAAAAATGAAATACACTGGAATAAACTTAACTAAGGAAGTGGAAGTCTTGTACTCTGAAAACTATGAAACAGTGATGAAAATAATTAAAGGTGATACAATGAAAAGGAAAGATATCCCTTGTACATGGATTGAAAGAATTAATATTGCTAAAATGTCCATACTATCCAAAGCAATCTACAGATTTAATGCAATCTTTATTCAACTACTCATGTCATTTTTTTACATGAGTAAAATGAGCTAGAATGAATAATCCTAAAACTTGCAACCCCATGGACTAGCCTCTGTCCATGGAATTCTCCAGGCAAGAACGCTGGAGTAGGTTGTCATTTCCTACTTCAGGGGATCTTTCCTATCCAGGGATTGAAGGTAGGTCTCCTACATTGCAGGCAGATTTTTTTTTTTTTTACTGTCTGAGACATCAGGGAAGCCTCACATGGAACATAAAAGACCCCAAATTGCCAAAGCAATCTTTAGAAAAAAGAACAAAACTGGAGATTTCATGCTCCCTGACTTCATACCACACTTCATACTACAGTGCTACAGTAATCAAATAGCACGATATTTGTAGAAAAAACCGACATATAGATTAATAAAACAGAGGGCCCAGAAATAAGCTCCCACACCTATAGTCAATCTACAGCAAAGGAGGCAAGACTATAAAATGGAGAAAAGACAGTCTCTTCAATTAGTGGTGTCAGGAAAACTAGAGAGATACTTATAAAAGAATGAAATTAGAACATTTTCTCATACCACATAGTAAAATAAACTCAACATGGATTAAAGGCCTAAATATGAGACCTGAAATCATAAAACTCCTAGAAGAGAACATAGGCAGAATACTTTTTGACATAAATCATAGCAATATTTTTTTAATTCTGTCTCCTAAGGCAAAAGAAACAAAAGGGACCTAATTAAACTTAAAAGCTCTTGCTCAGCAAAGGAAACCATCAACACCATGAATAGACAACCTACAGAATGGGAGAAAATATTTGCAAATGATATGACAAGTAAGGGATTGATATCCAAAGTAAATAAACAGTTGTAAAACTCAATACCAATAAACAAACAACCCAGTTAGAAAATGGGGAGAAAATCCAAATAGACATTATTCCAAGGATACTCAACATCACTAACCATCAGAGAAATGCAGATCAAAACCACAGTGAGTTATCACCTCATGTCTATCATAATCGATATCATCAAAATGTCTACAAACAACAAATGTCAGCCAGGATGTGGTGAAAAAGGAAGCCTCCTACACATTTGGTGGGAATGTAAATTAGTTCAGCCACTTGGAAATATTATGGAAGTTCCTTAAAAATTCAGCTAATGTGTGATCCACCAATTCCACTTCTGGGTATGCATCTGAAGAAAACTAAAACTCTAATTCAAAAAGATACATGCATCCCAGTGTTCATAGCAGCATTATTTACAATAGCCAAGATATGAAAGCAGCCTAAGTGTCCACCAACAGGATAAAGAAATGTGGTCTGTATCTGCAATGGAATACTACTCAGCATAAAAAAGAATGAAATTCTGCCACTTACAATAATGTGGTTGGACCTAGAAGATGTTGTGCTTTCTGAAATAAGACAGAGAAAGACAAATACTCTGTTATCACTCATATGTGGAATATAAAAACTAAACAAATGTATATAACAAAAACAGCAACAGATTCACAGATGTGGAGAACAAATTAGTGGTCACCAATGGAGAGAGAGGCAAGACAGGTGTAGGGGATTAAGAGGTACAGACTACTATGTGTAAAATAATAAGAAATAGGGATAATTGTACAGCATGGGGCTATATCAGCATTATTTTATAATAATTTTAAATGGAATATAATCAATAAAAATATTGAATTATGATGCTGTACACTTGAATCTTCAATAAAAAATGAAATAGTTTATACTAAAGCAGTTATGTCCTTACCTAACCCCCTATGTCCACATGGCCAAAATTAATCCTTTAATGTATATATTAAAAACAGCCTCAGATAATACTGGTGGTACAGTGGCATATGTGAATTATTAGAAAAGATAATCTCAAATCCTCCAGGTTAAGCAATATCAATTTTCTATATTTCTCTGAAATGTGTTGTTCTGTCTCTGAAATGTGTTGTAGGTAGGTAATATAGCTATTCACAGGTGGTGGAAAGAGTCTGAGAAAACCTTCAAATAAAACTAAAGCTTATTATAGAGTCTAGTCATGTAGTTTAAAGATTTATTTGACTGACAGTATATTTAAAGATCAGCAAAATGCTTAAGGCAGTCTGAGTTACTGGAACATGTGAAATTGCTGCTGCTTTCTTCCTCTCTTTTACTTGGCCTGAGTGTTTGTGTGGTGAAAGACAGATTTGCTATCACCCTCCATAATTTTATAATTTTTAATAAATATGGGAATATATCATATAGGATATTTAATGTTATAGCTTTGTCTACTTATTACATTAATTACATTGTAATAGTGTACATAATTTTATAACATTAGTCATTTAGAAGAATTTTCTTTTTTTTAACCAACAAGCAATTTTTTTCAAAAGGCACAAAGAAGTTTAGAAATCACATTTCAGAACGGCAAAATATATCGTAAGGTTGACTATGATAACTTGGTCCAAAGAAAATAAGAAAAACTGAATTAAAGAAATCTTCTTCCTTTTTATAGAGTTAGAAAATAGTTTCTAAGAACTCACAAAGTTTTGTTCATATTCAAACTTCACAGGTAACACAACTTAGCTTGGAAAATGGCAATTACTGGGAATAACAGAACACTCCATGTTGGCTCTGGTAGTGAATTTTCTGTGCAGCATGAATTAAATCACAGTGTCAGTTCTCATCCTGACTCATTCTCCAAAGCAAAAAGCAAACAGCAGTGCTTATGGAGCTTTTTATCATGATTTGGTATAAGGTGGTATTAGGACAGAAGAGAGATAAAGATTCTGGAATATTAAAAATACGCTTCACCCCTGGGATGGCAACAGTTTGTGAAAGACTACAGTTATTATATGGTATCTGTAATCATGCATCAATTGTTTCTTATTTATCATATAAGTATTTATGAAATAGAAATAGCCAATCACCAGAGAAAATGGGAATATTATTTCTAAAGAAACAGTCCTCTAGTTATACTTTCTCCAAAAGCTATTATTTTCTAAAAAAAAAAAATAAAAGCATGCAAAGTCTTGCTGTAAACTTTATTTGTTGGAGCATTCATACATGTTTAGGTGGGCTTTTTTTTGATGTACAGGTTTAACTACAAGGTTCAACAGAAAATCCTACTGGAAGGACTGTACAGCTGACACGGGACTGACAGGGCACAATTCTCATTAATGTAAGATGAGAACACTTCATGGGAAAAAACTTAAAATCATAATTTAAAGCTTCATGAGGTGAGTGCTGCAAGGTGTGTTCTTAAGCACAGAGTCTGTATCCTGCGAGGGTCAATATAGTTCACAGAGACCAAAAAAAAAAAAAAAAAGCACGAGAGAGAATTGTCAGGGGGAGGAAATTAAATAAGGGAAAATTGTTGTTTACAATACTTTCTGAAAGGTAGATCTTAAGGAAGTTCCTTAGTTTGCTAAGCAGAATGATGAGTGTGGAAATGCAACAGAAGCTGAGCAAAAAGCTAAATTGATATGTAGAACAAAAAGAAAACAGTATGTTCCAAGGAAAATATCAAGGGGACCATTTTTATTAACAAAACAAGGTGTTACAAATGACTTGTCCTATGGACTCAGTTTCAGCAAAGATTTAAAAGGACAACAATGGCATGGGGTCAAGTAACCTGACATGCCAAAACATGCTAAGGTATTGTAAAATCCTAAGATATTTTTAAAAGTGGCCTGGCAACTGAAAGCAACTATCGCCAAGTTGTGTAAGTAATGCTGAACACTTCATTTTTGAAAGAAGACTAATGGCATGTAAGTTTTGACTTGACAAGCCCCTAGATGCAGAGGAGAGACAAGGAGAATGTGATCAGAGTGAGCTTCACTTCCACCAATGATGGGGTAAAGGTATATATTTACCATGGAACAGTTATGTTCTCTGAGAGTAAACAAAACTAGGTTGCCCTCAAATGGATTCTGCCCAAGAGAACTGTCAGCATTATTGATAAACCCTATATTAGATTCTGTATCAGACACTAGGACCTGGATGAAAAGTGGTCATAAGGAATCAATGTTCAAATATACTATTCATAACTAAAAACTGTCATAAGAGCTCCTCAGTGGAGGAATCTACCAAAAGCCAAGAAATGTGTCTCAACAAAAGAAAGAACTAGCACTTGAAATCTAGACATATACAAATGGTACTGACACAGATTCAAATGGCATTGGTCATGTTCCATTTTCAGCAATGTAACTGTTACCTGATATAGGACTAACTCTACCAACAAAAACAAACAGGAGCTCAGGAAAAGAATATATAAAGAACACAAGAAAATGAGATCTACTTTTCCCTGCTTTGAGTTTTATAATTGTGGCAAAATGCATGTTAACAACATTTAACCATTTAAACCATTTTAAGTTGTATACTTCAACTGCATTTACCAAGTTCACAATGTTATACAACTATAACCACTGTCTACTTTCAGAACATTTTCATCACCCTAAAAGGAAACCACTGTCCATTAAGGAGTTTGCCCATCTCCATTTCCCCATCTCCCCAGTTCCTGGCTACTATGAATCTGCTTCCTGTTTTTAAGAACTTGCCTATACTTTATGTACCTAAGAATATACCTACCTAAGTAGGCAAAAGACTTGTACTCGAAAACTATATCATGCTGATGAAAGAAATCAAAGATGAGACAAACAGATGGAAAGATATATCATGTTCTTGGATTGCAAGGATCAGTATTGTCAAAATGACTGTACTACCCCAGGTAATCTACAGATTTATACAGTTCAGTTCACTCATTCAGTCGTGTCTGACTCTTTCTGACCCCATGGACTACAGCACGCCAGGCTTCCCTGTCCATCACCAACTCCTAGAGCCTATTCAAACTCATGTCCATTGAGTCGGTGATGCCATCCAACCATCTCATCTTCTGTCGTCCCCTTCTCCTCCCATCTTCAATCTTTCCCAGCATCAGGGTCTTTTCCAGTGAGTCAGCTCTTTGCATCAGGTGGCCAAAGTATTGGAATTTAAGCTTCAACATCAGTCCTTCCAATGAACATTCAGGACTGATCTCCTTTAGGATGTACTGGTTGGATCTCTGTGCAAGCCAAGGGACTCTCAAAAGTCTTCTCCAACACCACAGTTCAAAAGCATCAATTCTTAACTGCTCAGCTTTTGTTAAAGTCCAACACTCACATCCATACATGACTATTGGAAAAACCATAGCTTTGACTAGATGAACTCTTTTGGTAAAGCAATGTCTCTGCTTTTGAATATGCTGTCTAGTTTGGTCAAAACTTTTCTTCCAAGAAGCAAGCGTCTTTTAATTTCATAGCCGCAGTCACCATCTGCAGTGGTTTTGGAGCTCCCCAAAATAAAGTCTGTCATGGTTTCCATTGTTTCCCCATCAGTTAATGGCAAATAGATGTAGATGGGGAATAAATGGAAACAGTGACTGATTTTATCTTCTTGGGCTCCAAAATCACTGTGGACGGTGACTGCAGCCATGAAATTAAAAGACACATACTCCTTGGAAGAAAAGCTATGACAAATCTAGACAGCATATTAACAAGCAGAGACATCACCTTGCCAACAAAGGTCTGTATAGTCAAAGCTATGGTTTTTCCAGTAGTCATGTATGGATGTGAGAGTTGGACCATAAGGAAGGCTGAGTGCCAAAGAATTCGTGCTTTTGAACAGTGATGTTGGAGAAGACTCTTGAGAGTCCCTTCGACAGCAAAGAGATCAACCCAATCCTAAAAGAAATCAGTCCTGAATATTCATTGGAAGGACTCATGCTGAAGTTCCAATACTTTGGCCACTTGATGCAAAGAGACAACTCATTAGAAAAGACTTTGATGATGGGAAAGATTGGAGGTAGGAGGAGAAGGGTCAACAGAGGGTGAAATGATTGGATGTCATCACTGACTCATTGGACATGAGTTTGAGCAATCTCCAGGAGATGGTTAAGTCATTAACTCAATGAACATGAGTTTGAGCCAACTCCTGGAGATAGCATAGGACAGAAAAAATCCGGTGTGCTGCAGTCCATAACATCACAAAGAGTTGGACATGACTGAGCAACTGAACAGCAGCAACAATAGTAAATAAATAGTAATTTTCAGCTGAACCAATTCCAGTGTCATTACACAATATGATCTAAAATTGCCAGTTTTTAACCAAAAATTTCTTGACATGTAAAGAAATAGAAAAGTGTGATACAAACTCAGAAAATGAAGCCATCAACAAAAACTGTCCAGCAGTCAGGATTAGCAGACAAAGGTTACAAAGCAACATTATATATGATGTAGTGGTGGTGAATACATGCCTGTATTCATGTATCAAAATCCATAGACACATAAACCACAAAGAATAATCTTTAATGCATGCTAATATTAAAAAATCAACTAGGATGTTTAGAGGAAACCAGAATGAAATGTAGACTGTGGCACATGAGTCTATCTCAAAATATATGATACAGCCTCTCTGAAATGAGTGGGGAAAAGGGCCTGACCAAAGTATCCTTGCAAAATAGTGCTTATATTGAATATTTTAAGGCTACACTTTTAAAAGCAACTGTACATAAATCTTGTGCTGTACTTGGTAAAACTGTTCCTCAAAGGATTTGGGTGAGCAATTATGTTTCTTGAGCCACACAAATAAGTAAACCTATTGTGGATAATGAAGGCTTAATTTCTCACTCTCAGCTAAAGAATCTACTAACAAGCAGGAAAAGCTAGAATGAATGTGTTGGTACTGTTAGAGCTTGCAATATCAGTGGAACCCATGTGTATTTTATTGTAAGTATAAGTGAATATATACATATAAACATAAGTAAATAAATGAAGAGACATAGGTAGTTAGATTCAGCAATGTGTTTCTATACATGAGTTAGTCCATGTATATGTCCTAGCTCTGTCTACTAAGAGGGTCTAGAAATACAATGAAACTTCAAAAATGTGCATAACACACAGTTTCTAAATGACATTTTCCAATAAAAGAAACCAGAGCTCTTTGGAGAAATGACTGATTAAAGGCCTGAGGTAGGAAAAATACAAGATGAGCCTGGACCATCTCACAGTTCCAGGAAGTTAGGAAGTGTTTGGAACACAAGTGGGTGGGGCATGTCAAAGGGTCACAGGAACCAATTTGTACATATGGTACAGATGAACTTATTTACAGGGCAGTAATAGAAACACAGAAATAAAGAATGGATGTATGGACACAGGGTGGGGTGAGGAGGAAGGTTGGGGAAGGGTAAGGTGGGATGAATTTGGAATGGAATTGACCTTCATATATTACCATGTGTAAAACAGATAGCAAGTGGGAAGCAGCTGTATAGCACAGGGAGCTCAGCTCAGTCTCTCCGATGAGGGTTGGGTTGTACAGCAGGGTGAAAGGGAGGTCAAAGAGGGAGGGGATATATGGATACATATAGCTGAATCACTTCACTGTACACCAGAAACTAATAAAAGTAAGCCAGAAGGAAAAACAACAATACAGTAAACTAACGCATATATATGGAATTTAGAAAGATGGTAATGAGAACCCTGCATGCGAGACAGCAAAAGAAACACAGATGTATAGAACAGTCTCCAGGCATTGAAGCATGTTAATTATCATATGTCTAATCAATCGCCAGCCCAGGATTGATGCTCGGGGCTGGTGCAGTGAGATATCCCAGGGGGGAGGGAGGAGGGAGGGGGGTTCCGGAGGGGAAGCACATGTAAACCCAGGGTGATATCATGACAATGTATGGCAAAAACAATTAAAAAAATAATAATAAAATTTAAAAAAACAACACACACAAAAAAGAAAACACATTCAATTTCAAAAGTATTAAAAAGCTATGTGACATGTCATTGTATGGCAAAACTAATAAAAAATAAATTAAAAAAAAAAGAACAGTCTCATGGACTCTGTGGAAGAGGGCAAGGGTGGGATGATATGGGAGAATGGCATTGAAACATGTTAATTATCATATGTGAAATCAATTGCCAGCCCAGGGTTGATGCTCGGGGCTGGTGCACCGAGATGTCCCAGGGGGAGGGAATCGGGAAGGAGGAGGGAGGGGGTTTCTGGAGGGGGAGCATATGTAAACCCATGGCAGTTTCATGTCATTGTATGGCAAAACCAACACAATAAATTAAAAAAAAAATAAAGCAATTATACTCCAACAAAAAAGTGAATAGACTAAAACTCCAAAACACAGAGATTATCATATAGATAAAAACTGAGATACAAATATAAATTCTCTACAAGAGTCACATATTCAAAGATACAAGTAATTTGAAAGCAAGATCATAGAAAAAAATACACTATGCAAATGGCAAGTATAAGTCAGTTTGGGTAATTATATGAATATCAGACAAAATATTTTTTGTGAAAAGACTATTCAGAGACCTTTATATGAATATGTAATTGAGCAAGAAACAAACTGAACAGAGAGACTCCAAAACTAAAAGAGTTTAAGAAGCTCAGCCTCAGCAGTTAGACAGCACAGTTTATAGAGCACGAATGATTGTTTTCTATTGTGATTGCTACTAAAAATTTGAGGGCTTCCCAGGTTGCTCTGATGGTAAAGAATCCCCCTGCCAATGCAGGAGATGAAAGAGATTCATGTTTGATCCTTGGGTTAGGAAGATCCCTGGAGTAGAAAATGGCCATTTCCTCCAGTATTATTGCCTGGAAAATCCCATGGGAGAGGAGTTTACATTACTAGAAACTTACTTTCCTTTTAGGGTGGTAGCAATGCATAAAGTTACCTGTTTGTAGCTTATTGGCTAGGAAGATTCAAGGTCTTATTACCATGAAGAAATCTTAAATTTAAGGTCAGAGTCAGCATTTCAGAGAAATCAGGACAATTTTAAGTTTTGGTTACATAGCTATGAGTGTTTAGCTTAGGGAGATACTCAAATTGTGGCTTCCATTTTTTTAACCAAAATAAAGAGGGACGTTTATTAATGAGATATCATTTATAATTAATTAAGGAAATGAAGAGGGACATTTACTAATAATACAATAGCCAGTGCATATGTACCTTCCTTAAAAATGATCTCCAAAGAAAAGGGAACTCTCTTGCATTGTTTGTTGATGGGAATATAAATTGATGTAGCCACTATGGAAGATAGGATGGAGATTCCTTAAAAAAACTGGGAATAAAACTACCATATGACCCAGCAATACCACTTCGAGGCATAGATCCTAAGGAAAGCAAATTGAAAAAGACACATGAATACCCAAGTTCATTGCAGGACTATTTACAATAGGTAGGGCATGAAAGCAACCCACATGTCCATCAACAGATGAATGGATAAAGAAGCTGTGGTACATATATACAATGGAATGCTACTTAGCCTTGAAAGGAATGCATTTGAGTCAGTTCTAATAAGGTAGATGAACCAAGATCCTATTAAAAAGAATGAGGTCAAAGAGAAAACAAATATCGTATATTAATGAATATGTATGGAATTCAGAAAGATGGTACTCATGAACGTATCTGGAGGGCAGCAATGCAATTCCAGCTGAGCTATTTCAAATCCTAAAAGATGATGCTGTAAAGTGCTGTGCTCAATATGACAGCAAATTTGGAAAACTCAGCAGTGGCCACAAGAATGGAAAAGGTCAGTTTTCATTCACTTCTCAAAGAAAGGCAGAGCCAAAGAATGTTCAAACTACTGCACAACTGCACTTATCTCACACACTAGCAAAGCAATGCTCAAAATTCTCCAAGCAAGGCTTCAACAGTACGTGAACTAAGAACTTCCAGATGTTCAAGCTGGATTTAGAAAAGTCAGAGGAACGAGAGATCGAATTGCCAACATCCATTGGATCATAGAAAATGCAAGATAATTCCAGAAAAAATATCTTCTTCTGCTTCAGTGACTACACCAAAGCCTTTGATTGTGTGGACTATAACAAACTGTGGAAAATTCTTAAAGAGATGGGAATAACAGACACCTTTCTTACCTCCTGAGAAATCTGTATGCAGGTCAAGAAGCAACGGTTAGAATCAGACACAGAACAGTGCACTGGTTCCAAATTGGGAAAGGAATATGTCAAGGATGTATATTGTCACCCTGCTTATTTAATTTATATGCAGAGTACATCATGAGAAATGCTGGGCTAGATGAAGCACAAGCTGGAATCAAAATTGCTAGGAGAAATATCAATAACCTCAGATATGCAGGTTTTCCTTATGGCAGGAAAGTGAAGAACTAAAGAGCCTCTTGATGAAAGTGAAAAAGAATGAAAAATCTGGCTTAAAACTCAACAGTACAAAAACTAAGATCATGGCCTCCAGTCCCATCATTTCATGGCAAATAGGTGGGGAAACAAAGGAAACAGTGACAAACTTTATTTTGGGGGGCCCCTAAATGACTACAAATGGTGACTGCAGCCATGAAATTAGAAGATGCTTGCTCCTTGAAGGAAAGCTATGACCACTCTAAACAGTGTGTCAAAGAGCAGAGACATTACTTTGGAAACAAAGGTCCATCTAGTCAAAGCTATGGTTTCTCTGTTAGTTATGTATGGATGTGAGAGTTGGACCATAAAGAAAGCTGAGCTTTGAAGAATTGATGCTTTTGAATTTTGAACTGTGGTGTTGGAGAAGACTCTTGAGAAACCCTTGGACTTCAAGGAGATCCAACCAGTCAATACTAAAGGGAAAAAGTCCTGAATATTCATTGGAAGGACTGATGCTGATGCTCCAATACTTTGGCCACCTGATACGAAGAACTGACTCATTGGAAAAGACCCTGATGCTGGGAAAGACTGAAGGCAGGAGGAGGAGGGGACGACAGAGAATTTGATGGTTGGATGGCATCACCGACTCAGTGGACTTGAGTTTGAGTAAACTCCAGGAGCTGATCATGGACAGGGAGGCCTGGCGTGCTGTAGTCCGTGGGGTCACAAAGAGTCAGACATGACTGAGCAACTGAACTGGATGGAGATGCAGACATAGAGAACAGATTTATGAACAAGGCAGGAGGGAGGATAGAGTGGGTGAGTCAAATGGAGAGAGTAACATGAACGCATATATACTATCATATGTAAAATAGATAGCCAATGGAAATTTGCTCTATGATTCAGGGGACTCACACAGGTGCTCTGTAACAACCTAGTGGCTGTAGGGTGGGTGGGATGTGGGAGGGAAACTCAAGAGGGAGAGGACATATGTTTGCTGCTGCTGCTAAGTTGCTTCAATCGTGTCCGACTCTGTGCGACCCCAGAGACGGCAGACCACCAGGCTCCGCCATACCTGGGATTCTCCAGCCAGGAACACTGGAGTGAGTTGTCATTTCCTTCTCCAATGCACGAAAGTGAAAAGTGAAAGGGAAGTTGTTCAGTTGTGCCTGACTCTTAGTGACCCCATGGACTGCAGCCCCCTAGGCTCTTCCATCCATGGAATTTTCCAGGCAAGATTACTGGAGTGGGGTGCCATTGCCTTCTCTGGACATATGTATACCTATGGTTAACTCATGTTGATGTATTTGCTTTGGCAGAAACCAAAGCAATATTGTAAAGCACTTACCCTTCAATTAAAAATGGTTTCTAAAATACATGAAGCAAAAAAATAAAAGAAAAAAATCAAAGAACTGAAATTAGAGATAGATGTAACAGCATTTATTGTTGGAGACTTCCATATTCTAGTGTAACTACAAAACCTAAATTTGAAATTTTAATATTCATTTCTCAACAGAGTCTACACAGTAAATTATTTAAGATATAGAATACTTAATCAACATTACCAACTAATTTGACTTAAAGGACACAGAACACTACATCTAACAAGAGCAATATATGCATCTTTTTAAGGCATACATGGAGTGTTCTCCATGAGATTTCATATGCTAATCTACAAAACAAATGTTGAAATCATACAAATTATATTATCTTACCATGATGGAATTAAATTAGAAACTGTACAGAGAATTAGAAAAATTTTCAGTTTTATAAATTAATAAATATACTATGCATTGGGCTCCCCTGGTGGCTTTGGTGGTAAAGAAATTTTCATGCAATGCAGAAGACGTGGGTTCAATCCCTGGGTCTGGAACATCCACTGGAGAAGGGCATTGCAACCCACTCCAGTATTCTTGCCTGGAGAATTCATGGACAGAGGAGCCTGGTGGGTTCCAGTCCATGGGGTCACAAAGAGTCAGACATGGCTGCATGATTAACACTTTCACTTTTCACACTAAAGCATTAGGTCAAAAGGAAATCAAAAATGAAATTCAAATGCATAAACTGAATGGAAGCAAACAGAAACAACGAAAATAGCAAAATATCTGAGATGCACCTAAAGCACTACTTAGAGGGAGAGTTATTATGTGTTAACATTTATTTTTGGAAGAAAACTTCAAGTATCTAAGTGTCAGCCATAGAAACTAGAAATGGAACAAATCATACCCAGACCCAGAAAAAGATAGAAAATAATTAAAATTAAGTGGAAATCAATGGAACAGTCAACAGAAAATGAACTGGATCCAAAATAGCTAAAACAATTTTTAAAAAACAAGATGTAAAGATGGATGACTTATACTATCTGATTTCAAAATATCTTGTGAGGCAACCATAGTCAAAACAATGTGGCATTGGTAAAAGAATGTACTTATATATCAGTAAAACAGAATAGAGAGAAAAGGTTCTCTCACACATTTCTGGCAAGTTAATTTTCAGCAAAGATTGTAAATCAAGTCAATGGGTAAAGGAGAGTCTTTTCATCAACTGGTGCTGGAACAATAGGATACACATCCATATAATAATAAATTTACAAATTTATCTCACAGTTTACACAAAGCTTCACTCAAAACAGTATAAAAACCTGAAGTTTTAAGTTGTTAAACTTTCAGAGGAAAAGGTGAAAGAAGTTTTATGACCTTTTATTAGGCAGAGATTTCTCAGACACAATATCAAAAGCATGCCCCATAAAATAGTGATAAGCTAAACTTCATCTAAACTAAAACCTTTTGTACTTCACAATATTCCATTAAGAAAATGGAAAGAGAACCCAGAGGCTGGAATAACTTGGAGAATGAATTTCCAAATTATTTTACGCAGGGGTCATTAAACTACAGCTCATGTTCCAGTTTATTTTTATATAACTAAAGTTTTACTGTAACACAGTCATGACCTTATATTTATGTATTGTCTGTGGGTGCTTACATGCTACAATGGCAGAGTTATGGGAAACGTATAACCCACACAGCAAAAAAAAAAATATTTACTCTCTGACAGTTTATAGAGGATACAAATGCTAAGTTCTGATATAACAGTTAAAGGTCTTATATTCAGAACATGTAAAATATTTTTTATAGCTGAATAATAAGAAAAACAACACTTAAATGGACAAATTATTTAAATAGGCATATCAGTATCAGCAAAACTGAGCAGGACCCTATGGAGCCTTCATGGTACAGATCCTTCCCCCATATCTTCTGCTTTAGCTCCTCTCTGAAGTACCTGATAACAGTATCTGCACATTTCCTGAACTATTTTACAGGTATTAAAATCCCCACTAAATAGTAGATGTTAACTACAAGTAGTCCTCAAGGCCTATTGGAGCCTTAGGATTGATAATGTAAACCCCTGTGATATCACCCTCTTATGTCACCATCAATCAATGAGAATTATGCATGAGTTGATGAAAAAAAATAATAAACTGGAAACAATCCAACTACCCAGCAGCTGATTTTAAAAAAATTCTTCAGGTCACACAGCTCATAAATAGTGGTGCTGAGTTTTGAACCTAGGAAGTTACATTACAAAATCCAAACACTTTAGCAGTATACTCTAATGTCTCTCATATTTGACAGTAATATCTATGTTAATGGTAAAACGTTCTCTCCATTATAAGGTAGAGAGACAGCTACAAGCGTAAAAGTTGACCATTCGGTTGTCAAATTATCAGGACTTTCAGTGTCAGTTTAAAATGATTTAATAATTGAGAACAATAAGTACTCATTTTTAAATTCTAAATCCTTATTAAATAGGTAAAGTCTTCAACATACTAAGAATAGTGAAGGGATCTAGGAAGTAACGTGTTTCAGAGAAAGAGGGACAGTGCCTGGTATCTCCCTACTTTTCACAGATTTAAAAATTTCACAAGTTGTTAACTAGGACTAAAAGGATGCTTGTTATCAGAGAAGGGAGGGGGTACACTTACAAAATATTTGCTTTCTTCTTCATTTTTCCTCAAAGATTTGACTGGCCTTTCATTTCTCTGGCTCAATAAAGGATAACTTAAAAGGTCAGAGCTCTTGCTGTGCCAACTGAGAAACATAACACATAGAATACAGAAATTACAGTGTTATGCCTCATGCTTGCAAAACATCTCCTTTACTCTGAGACAGCATTACTCGGACTTAAGGCTTATGCCCCTGAACTTGAATCCATCTTCCTGGACTTAGCTACCTTGAAGAGTAGCTAAGACTTTGGATGACATCTGTCAGATAACCCTGCATTCCAAGTTTCCTATAACAGCATCTTTTGAGAGCTATATTTGACTCTTCATTTTCCTTTTACCTTTAATAAATTTAAAGGTATAATGGGCCGCTTTAAGACAATTCAGTCACTGCATTGTTTGATTTTAGACAATATCATTTTTCTATTGTCAAACACATATGATGTTTGTTTCAGACAATTTTATTTTTTATTTTAAATTGAAGAATAATTGCTTTACAGAATTTTGTGGCTTTCTGTCATACAAAAACAGGAATCAGCCATAGGTACACCCATGTCCCCTCCTTCCCAGACCTCCCTCCTATATCCCTCTCCATCCCACCCTTAGCCTGACACAGAGCCTCTGTCTGAGTTCCCTGAGTCATACAGCAAATTCCCATTCACTATATATTTTACATATGGTGTTGTAAATTTATTTATTTATTTTTCTATTGTAACAAATTCAGGAAAGACTTTTTTCTTTACATTATTGTGTATGGTTCTGCCATACATTGACATGAATCTGCCATGAGTACATATGTGTTCCCCTTCTAGAACCCCCCTCCCAACTCCCTCCCGATTCCATCTCTCTGGGTCATCCCAGTGCACCATCCCTGAGCACCCTGTATCATGCATCAAACCTGGGTTGGTGATTCATTTCACATACGATAATTTACATGTTTCAATGCCATTCTCCCATATCATCCCACCCTTTCCCTTTCCCATAGAGTCCAAAAGACTATTCTATACATCTGCGTCTCTTTTGCTGTCTGCTAGGTCATATGGCAGTTCTATTTCCAGTTTTTTAAGGAATCTCCACATTGGTCTCCAAAGTGGCTGTACTAGTTTGCATTCCCACCAACAGTGTAAGAGGGTTCCCCTTTCTCCACATCCTCTCCAGTGTTTATTTCTTGTAGACTTTTGGATGACAGCTATTCTGACTGGTGTAAAGTGGTACCTCATTGTGGTTTTGATTTGCACTTCTCTGATAATGAGTGATGTTGAGCATGTTTTCATGTTTTTGTTAGCCATTTTTATGTCTTCTTTGGAGAAATGTCTGTTTAGTTCTTTGGCCCACTTTTTGTTTGGGTCATTTATTTTTCTAGAATTGAGTTGCAGGAGTTGCTTGTATAGTTTTGAGATTGTTTGTCCGTTGCTTCATTTGCTATTATTTTCTCCCATTCTGAAGGCTGCCTTTTCACCTTGCTTTTAGTTTCCTTTGTTGTGCAGAAGCTTTTAATTTTAATTAGGTCTCATTTGTTTATTTGTGCTTTTACTTACAATATTCTGGGAGGTGGGTCATAGAGGATCCTGCTTTGGCTTATGTCGGAGAGTGTTTTGCCTATGTTTTCCTCTAGGAGTTTCATAGTTTCTGGTCTTACATTTAGATCTTTAATCCATTTTGAGCTTATTTTTGTGTATGGTGTTAGAAAGTGTTCTAGTTTCATTCTTTTGCAAGTGGTTGACCAGTTTTCCCAGCACCACTTGTTAAGGAGATTGTCTGTTCTCCATTGTATATTCTTGCCTCCTTTGTGAAAAATAAGGTGTCCATAGGTGTATGGATTTATATCCCGGCTTTCTATTTTGTTCCACTGATCTACATTTCTGTCTTTGTGCCAGAGATTCCCAAACAGGATACACCCAAGGCAAAACACCCCAAGACACATATTAATCAAATTAACAACGATCAAACACAAAGAACACATAAGGGGAATTTCATAAGGACAACAGCTGATCTCTCAGTAGAAACGCTTCAGGCCAGAAGGGAATGGCAGAACATACTTAAAATGATGAAAGGAAATAATCTACAACCCCAATTACTGTACCCAGCAAGGATCTCATTCAAATTTGAAGGAGAAATCAAAAGCTTTCCAGACAAGCAAAAGCTGAGAGAATTCACCAACACCAAACCAGCGCTCCAACAAATGCTGAAGGATCTTCTCTAGACAGGAAACATGGATAGGGTGTATAATCTCGAACCCAAAACAATAAAGTAAATGGCAATGGGATCATACTTATCAATATTTACCTTAAATGTAAACAGGTTGAATGATCCAACCAAAAGACAAAGATTGGCTGAATGGATAAAAAACAAGACCCCTATATTTGATGTTGACAAGAGACCCACCTGAAAACAAAGGACACATACAGACTGAAAGTTAAGGGCTGGAAAAAGATATTCCATGCAAATAGAGACCAAAAGAAAGCAGGAGTGGCAATACTCATATCAGATCAATTAGACTTTAAAACAAAGGGTGTGAAAAGAGATAAAGATGGATATTACATAACAGTCAAAGGATCAATCCAAGAAGAAGATATAACAATTATAAATATATATGCACCCAATATAGGAGCACCACAATA
>ML661247.1:2480233-2495277 GCA_007570785.1 Antilocapra americana
CCATAATCTAGCCTTGGTAAATTCAAAAAAATTGAAATCATTCCAAGCATCTTTTCTGACCAAAATGCAGTAAGACTAGATGTAAATTACAGGTATTATAAATTTCTATGTTACACTCTCCATATATCTCCCCTCCTCCCTCCTTTCTTCCCCACATGTCCATAGGTCTTTTCTCAATGTCTGTTTTTCCATTGCTGCCCTGAAAATAAGTTCATCAGTGCCATCTTTCTAAATTCCATATATATGGGTCAGTATACAATATTTATGTTTCTCTTTCTGACTTATTTCACTCTGTATAATAGGCTCTAGGTCAATCCACCTCATTAGAATAGATTTAAACGTTCCTTTTTATGGCTGACTAGTATTCCATTGAGAGGCTTCTCTTGTAGCTCAGTTGGTAAAGAATCTACCTGCAATGCAGGAGACCTGGGTTTGATTCCTGAGTCAGGAAGATCCTCTGGAGATGGAAATGGCAACCCACTTTAGTATTCTTGCTTGGAGAATCCCATGGACAGAGGAGCCTGGCAAGCTATGTTTCATGGGTTGCAAGAGTTGGACACGACTTAGTGACTAAACCACCACCAGTATTCCATTGTATATATGTACCACAACTTCTTTATCTGTTCATCTGTCGATGGACATCTAGGTTGCTTCCATGTTCAAGCTATTGTAAATAGTGCTGCAATGAACACTGGTGTACATGTGTCATTTTCAATTTTGGTTTCCACAGGGTATATGCCTAGGAGTGGAATTTCTGGGTCATATGGTGGTTTCATTCCTAGCTTTTTTTTATTCCTAGCTTTTTAAGGAATCTCCATACTATGCAAAGTCATATCCATACTATGTATATACTATACAGGACTATGCAGCCATAGTCCTGTATCAGTTTACATTCCCACCCGCAGTGCAAATGCTTTTCTCCACTCCCTCTCCAGCATTTATTGTTTATAGACAGTTTGATGGACATTCTGACTGGTGTGAGGTGATATCTCATTGTAGTTTTGATTTGTATTTGTCTAATAATGAGTGATGTTGGGCATCTTTTCCTGACTTGTTAGCCAACTGTATGTCTTCTTTGGAGAAATATCTTTTCAGGTTCCTTTCCCACTTTTTGATTGGGTTGTTTGCTTTTCTGGTATTGAGTTATACGAGATGCTTATCTATTCTGGAAATTAATTCCTTGTCAGTCGTTTCCTTTGCTATTATTTTCTGCCATTCTGAGGGTTGGCTTTTTACCTTGTTTGTAGTTTCCTTTGCTGTGCAAAAGCTTTCAAGTTTAATTAGGTCCCACTTTGTTTATTTTTGTTTTTATATCCATTACATTTTTCAATATATGAAAATCAATGTGATACACCATATTAACAAATTAAAAGATAAAAACCATACGATTTCATAGATGCAGAAAAAGCCTTTGACAAAACTCATTTATGATAAAAATGCTTCAAAAAATGGACATGGAAGGAACCTACCTCAATATAGTAAAGGCCATATATGAAAAGCCCACAGCAAATATTATTCTCAATGGCGAAAAACTGAAAGCATTCCCTCTAAGACCAGGGACAAGACAAGGGTGTGCACTCTCACCAAAATGATTCATGATAGTTTTGGAAGTTATAGCTATAGCAATTAGAGAAGAAAAGAAATGAAAGGAATCCAGATCAGAAAAGAAGAGGTAAAACTCACACTGTTTGCAGATGACATGATACTATACATAGAAAACTCAAAAGAAACTATCAGAAAGTTACTAGAGCTAATCAGTGAATTTAGCAAAGTCACAGGATACAAGGTCAATACATAGAAATCACTTGCATTTCTATATACTAACAATGAATAAATCAGAAAGAGAAATTAAGGAATCAATTCCATTCACCACTGCAAGAAAAATAATTAAATATCTAGGAATAAACTCACCTAAGGAGACAAAAAACTGTACACAGAAAGTTATAAGACATTAATTAACAAAATCAAAGATGACTTAAACAGATGGAAAGATACTCCATGTTCCTGGGTAGGAAGAATCAATATTGTGAAAATGACTATACCACCAAATGCAATCTATGGATTCAATGTGATCCCTATCAAATTACCAATGTCATTCTTCATAGAACTAGAACAAAAATTTTCACAATTCATATAGAAACATGAAAGACCCTGAATATCCAAAGCAGTTTTGAGAAAGAAGAATGGAGCTGGAAGAATCAACCTTCCTGACTTCAGACTATACTACAAAGCTACAGTAATCAAGACAGTATGGTACTGGCACAAAAACAGAAATATAGACCTGTGGAACAAGATACAGAGCCTAGAGATAAACCTACACATCCATGGGCTGTGTAGATGTATGGATGTGTAGATCTTTGTCATCTGTTTTTGACAAAGGGGGCAAAAATATACAATGGGGCAAAGATAGCCTATTCAATAAATGGTGTTGGGAAAACTGGACAGCTATTTGCAAAAAAGAATGAAATTAGAATACTACCTAAAGCCATACACAAAGGTAAACTCAAAATGGCTTAAATATGTAAATGTAAGATCAGAAATTATTAAACTCTCTGAGGAAAACATAGGCAGAACATTCGAAGACATAAGTTAAAGCAAGATCTTCTATGACACACTTCCTAAAGTAATGGAAATAAAAACAAAAATAAACCAGTGGTACCTAATTAAACTTAAAAGCTTTTGCACAGCAAAAGAAACTACACACAAGGTGAAAAGACAATTTTATTAATACTCCTACTTCAGTTAGTATCTAAACTTCACTTAGCTGCATTTGTTTGATGTGAATAAATTTTTGGTTTTCAATTGCCTACTTAAAATAAGTCATTGATGTTGTTGGCCTATCAGAAATTAACTATTTGGTAAGGCACTTTAAGCTACAAAAAGCCATTCTCTTTTTAGAAACAGGCTACTTGATGCTGCTGCAATATGTGTTTTAGAAGGAACACCATTTGTAGTTTACCTCATTAAGTTTGGTGCACTACGTACATTTCATCCCTCTTACAATACAGGAATAGGACAGAGACAGCTGCATAGATACAACATAGACAGTGATTCATTGTTTTAAAATCCTAAGAAGAAAGCACCATTTTAATTCTTATTTAATAATAAGAAAGCACTCTTATTATTCTTCTCCTTTGCAAACTACCCTAGTAGTTGGCTAATAAATCTGACCAATTTATTATATACATTCTCATCAACATTGTAGGAGGTTTCCTTTTTTTCCACACCACCCCTCAGCATATATTATTTTGATGATGGCCATTCTGTGAGGTAATACCTCATTGTAGTTTTGATTTGCATTTCTCTAATAATTAGTGATTATCACATTAATCAATCACTGTGATACACAGCAATAATATATTGAAGGATAAAAACCATATGATAATCTCAATAGATGCAGGAAAAGCTCTTGACAAAATTCAACACCCATCTATTATAAAAACTCTCCAAAAATTGGATATAAAGGGAACCAACTTCAATATAATAAAGGCCATATATGACAAACCCACAGCTAACATCATATTCAATGTTGAAAAGCTGAAAGCATTTCCCCTATGACCAGGAACAAGACAAGAATGTCCACACTCACCACATTTATTCAACACGATTTTGGAAGTCCAAGCCATAGCAATCATAGAAAAAGCAATGAAAGGAATTCAAATTAGTAAAGAAGAAATAAAAGTGTCACTGTTTGCAGATGACATGCTACTATACATAGAAAATCCTAAAGATAATAGCCAAAACTACTGAACTCATCAGTGAATTTAGTAAAGTTGCAGAATACAAAATTAATGCACAGAAATATTTTTCATTTCTATACACTAACAATGAATGATCAGAAAGAGAATTTAAAGAAACAGTTTCATTTATCACTGCAGCAAAAAGAATTAAATACCTAGGAATAAACCTACTTAAGGAACAAAAGACCTGTACAGCAAAATCTGTAAGACACTGATAAAAGAAACTGAAGTGGATAGAGATGGAAGGATAAGATATACCATGTTCTTGGACTGGGAGAATCAATACTGTCAAAATGACTATGCTACTTAAGGCAATCTAGAGATCCAATGCAATCCATATCAAGTCACCAATGGCAATTTTCACATAACTAGGACCAAAAAAAATCTTTAAATTTGTATACAGACACAAAATACTCTTAATAGTCAAAGCAATCTTGTTTAAAAAAAATGTGGAGCTGGAGGAATTAGGTTCCCTGACTTCAGATGATACTAAAAAGCTATAGTCACCAAAAAGCACTATGGTACTGGCACAAAAACAGAAATATAGATCAATGGAACAGGATAGAAAGCCCACAAATAAATCCACATACCTATTGTCAATTAATCTACAACAAAGGAGGTAAGATGGTACAATGGAAGACAGTCTTTTCAATAAATAGTGCTGGAAAACTGGATGGCTTCATGTAAAAAAATGAAATTAGAATGTTCTTTGACAACATACACAAAAATAAATACAAAATGAATCAAAGATCTAAATGTAAGACAAGATACTTATACAGCTGTTAGATGAAAACATAGGCAGAACACTCTTTGAAATAAATTGATTTGATCTACCTATAATAATGAAAATAAAAACATAAATAAATGGGACCTAATTAAACTTAAAAACTTCTGCACAGCAAAGGAAACAATAAACAAAAATGAAAAGACAATACACAAAATGGGAGAAAATATTTGCAAACAAAGCAACTGACAAGAAATTAATCTCTAAAACGCATCAACAGAGGATGTAGAGAAAAGGGAACCAACCTACACTGTTGGTGGTAAGGTAAACTGGTATAACCACTATGGGAAACAGTATGGAGGTCCCTTTAAAAACAATAGACAGTACTACCATATGATCCAGCAGTCCCACTCCTGGGTATATATTTGGAACAAAAGATAGTTTAAAACTTGCATGCACTGCAATGTTCATAGCAACAATATTTAAAATGGCCAAGACATGGAAGCAACCTAAATGTCCATGGAAAATGAATGGATAAATAAGAGTGGTGTGTATGTGTCTGTGCCTGTGTGTATGTGTGTCTGTGTGTATACATATGCATACAAAGGAATATTAGTCAGCCATTAAAAAGAATGAAATAATGCCATCTGCAGCAACATGGATGCAGCTGGGAATTATAAGTGAAGTCAGACAGAGACAAATATCATATGATGTCACTTCAATGCAGGATCCTAAAAAATGATACAAATGAACTTATTTACAAAACAGAAACAGACTCAAAGACTTAGAAAACAAAATTATGGTCCAATTCTTTGCAGGCCCATGGACTGCAGCACACCAGGCTGCCCTGTCCATCACCAACTCCTGGAGTTTACTCAAGTTCATGTCCATTGAGTCAGTGATGCCATCCAACCATCTCATCCTCTGTCATCCCCTTCTACTCTCACCTCCAATCATTCCCAGCTTCAGGGTCTTTTCCAATGAGTCATTCCTTCACATCAGGTGGCCAAAGTATTGGAGTTTCAGCATCAGTCCTTCCAACGAATATTAAGGACTGATTTCCTTTACAATGGACTGGTTGGATCTCCCTGCAGTCCAAGGGATGCTCAAGAGTCTTCGCCAACACAACACAGTTCATAAGCATGAATTCTTCGGTGCTCAGCTTTCTTTATAGTCCAACTCTCACATCCATACATGACTATTGGAAAAACCATAGCCTTGACTAGACAGACCTTTGTTGGCAAATTAATATCTCTGCTTTTTAATATACTGTCAAGGTTGGTCATAACTTTCCTTCCAAGGAGTAAGCATGTTTTAAGTTCATGGCTGCAGTCACCATCTGCAGTGATTTTGGAGCCCAGAAAAAGAGTCTGCCACTGATTTCCCATCCATTTGCCATGAAGAGATGGGACCAGATACCATGATCTTAGTCTTCTGAATGTTGAGTTTTAAGCTAACTTTTTCACTCTCATCAAGCGGCTCTTTAGTTCTTCACTTTTTCTGCCGTAAGAATGGTGTCACCTGCATATTTGAGCTTATCAATATTTCTTCTGGCAGTCTTGATTGCAGCTTGTGCTTCATCCAGCCTGGCATTTTGCATGTATTCTGAATATAAGTTAAATAAGCATGGTGAGAATGTACAGCCTTGATGCACTTCTTTCCCAATTTAGAACCAGTCTGTTTCCCATGTCCAGTTATATTGATTCCTGACTTGCATACAGTTTTCTCAAGAGGCAGGTCAGGTGGTCTGGTATTCCCATCTCTTTCAGAATTTTCCACAGTTTGTGGTTATCCACACAGTAAAAGGCTTTGGCATAGTCAGTAAAGTAGATGTTTTTTTAGAACTCTCATGCTTTTTAAATGATCCAATGGATGTTGGCAATTGGATCTCTGGTTCCTCTGCCTTTTTGAAAACCAACTTGAACATCTGGAAGTTCACAGTTCCCGTACTGTTGAAGCCTGGCTTGGAGAATTTTAAGCATTACTTTACTAGCATGTGAGATGAGTGCATTTTTGTGGTAGTTTGAGCACTCTTTGGCATTGCCTTTCTTGGGATTGGAATGAAAACTGACCTTTTCCAGTCCTGTGGCAATTGCTGAGTTTTCCAAATTTGTTGGCATATTGAGTGCAGCATCATCTTTTAGGATTTGAAATAGTTCAACTGGAATTCCATCACCTCCACTAGCTTTGTTCATGGTGATGCTTCCTGAGGCCCACTTGACTTCACATTTCAGGATGTGTGGCTCTAGGTGAGTGATCAAACCCTCATGGTTATCTCTGTTTTGAAGATCTTTTTGTATAGTCCTTCTGTGTATTCTTGCTACCTCTTCTTAATATCTTCTGCTTCTGTTAGGTCCATACGATTTCTGTCCTTAATTGAGCCCATCTTTGCATGAAATGTTCCCTTGGTAACTCTAATTTTCTTGAAGAGGTCTCTAGTCTTTCTCATTCTATTGTTTTCCTCTATTTCTTTACAATGATCACTGAGGAAGGCTTTCTTATCTCTCCTTACTATTCTTTGAAACGCTGCATTCAAATGGGTATATCTTTCCTTTTCTCCTTTGCTTTTTGCTTCCCATCTTTTCACAGCTCTTTGTAAGGCCTCCTCAGACAGCCATTTTGCTTTTTTGCATTTCTTTTTCTTGGGGATGGTCTTCATCCCTGTCTCCTGTACAATTATGATTAACTTATGGTTACCAAAGGAAAAAGATGATGAGGAGGGGTTAATTAGGAGGGTATAATTAACATATACACACTACTCTATAGAAGATAGATAACCAACAAGTACCTACTGTTTAGCATAGGGAACTGTACTCAACATTTTGTAATAACCTATATTGGCAAAGAATCAGAAAAAAAATAGATAAATGTATAACTGGATCACTTTGCTATACACCTGAATCTAACACAATATTTTAAATCAACTATATTACAATATAAAACAGAAAACATTTTAAAGGATGGCACAATATTAATCATAACTAACATTTTTCACGTACTCACTGCCTTCCAGGAAAAATATCAATGTTTCACATGTATGAGCTCATTTATTTCTACTAACAGCATTTTGAAACAGGTGTTAATGTGATATTTGCTTTACATTTCAGCTAGCTGAGACTCAGGTAGACTCAAGCCGAGGTTAAGTAGCTGGTCTAAGGTCTTAAGAAGCTTGCAAGACACAAAACAGAATCAGATCTACAAATTCTGGCTCCAAATCTCCAAGGTCTCTATGTTATACAAAACCATTTGGAGATACATAGAGACTTCAGATGGGGTGACTTTTGATCACAGCAAGGAAAGAAGAATTGGAGACACTAGCGGAGAAGAGAAGGAAGGTAGTGACAGGTGAAGAAAACAGTATCCACAGAGATAGGAAAGCACATAGCAGGATCAGGCTAGTGTGAGTTGTTTGATCTAAACAAGTTGCTAACAGCAGATTACAGGGGGAGGTACCTTCACCCAGAACAGAGAATAAGGAGTGAAGAGCTAATAATAATCACAGCATTGGTGACAGAAAGTGATTATCATTACAGTAGAGACAAAACCAAGTGGTTAAAAAGGATTTCAGCTCTAACTGTAATCTGTGAATATTTACACTCAAATGTATTTAAAGTATTTATAGATGTATTTAAGAATAAGTTAAAAGTAAATCAAGACTGGTAATGACTTTATATATGACCCTTTTTTTAGAGGGATATGCAAATATCTGTAGATTCTCATTCCTCTATCTTCATTTCTTTTGGAAAATGAAGCTGCTCTGACAACTGATGATAATCAGAGTAACATAGTTACAAAAATTCACAGTTTCTCTCTGGATAACTCTTCACTACCCACAAGGAGTATAAGGGAAACATATTCCTACAAGAACTGACATCTGTCCAAGAAGAGCTGAGATGGTCTTGTCTGGATCAATTACATTCCTTGTTTTGGAATTTAGAATGTGTAAGAGAGTAGATCAGTGAGAGGCAGGCATTGGATTTTTAATGTATGTAAACTGGGGGGTTGAAATGACAATCACAGTGCTTACGTAAAGCAGAGAAAGCATGACTGGAAGAGACAGAAGAGTAGAGAGATCCTGTCATTTCAGAAAGAGGAAATGAAAGGGAAGCTGCCAGTTTTTTGACTGTTCTGGAATTCCTGATGATATTTCCCCATAAACCATGTTTTCCCCTGTATCTGGTAGAGTAAGATGGACTTTAATCTGTCTCTTATCTGGGTTGGGAAGATTCCCTGGAAAGGGAATGGCTACCCATTCCAGTATTCTTGCCTAGAGAATTCCATGGACAGAGGAGCCTGGCAGTCTATCATTCATGGAGTCGCAAAGGGTTGGATACAACTGAGCAACTAACACTGTCTTTGCTAGTGAAACAGGAAAAATGTTGGATCCAGAGGCAAAGACTTAAGTATGCTCTAGCATTTACAAAAATGAGTGCACATTCTTTTCCATGATTCCTATTGTTGTCATTATTCTATGACACTCTGTTAAGAAAATGGAAAGGGTTATGAGAGAAAGGATCAAAGAGTTGGTTTTTTTGAATGCCTGTCAGCTAGGCCCTTAGCTAAAGGAAAAAGCAAACTGTCAAGTTCATAGGTAGTCCACGCCAGTTGATCAGGATTATTCCGAATAGAGATTTGAGGACAAAACCATGGTAGAAGTAAAGTATACTTACTTAAATTATCCACACTGTGCTACATATGCTCAAAACGTGTGTAGCATGATGTCTATAGTCATTGTGATATTTGAGATCCTAGTCAATTTTTTTTCCATCAGAGAAAATGTTTTCCATCTACCATCTCTATTGATAGTTCTGTTACACACTGTCTTAATAAGACTATATATACACATATGTGGATGGAGAGAAGAAAATGGCAACCCACTCCAGTATTCTTGCCTGAAAAATCTCATGAACAGAGGAGCCTGGCAGGCTACAGTCCATGGGGTCACAAAAGAGTTGTACACGACTTAGCGACTAAACAGCAACAACATATATATAGAGAGAGTCATGTGATAGCTGCCAGTAGCAAGTAGAACTATATGCTTATGTGACTAGGGCAGAGAGAACTTTCTTCCCCATACATATTAAACAGAAGTTTTAAATTAATTCCAACTGGACTATAGTTGGCAAAAAGAGGTGGATTTATCCTCCAGGCTTAGGCCAATCAGAGATGCTACATGACTTCTAAACCACTGAAGACAGAAAATGAGTATTTGAAAGGCAATCACATACAAAGTATCCTTTTGGCTATCAAACGTGAAGGTGTACTCTCCTTTTATAAACTTAGCTTAAAGTGTATGTAAGAGACACATCCACCATCCAAGGGAGACACTTCAATATCTCATCCCATTGTTAATACCAGACCAAGTCCAGACTCTTTGGGTTCTGTACTGTCCTTGCTATCTATGCAAGAAGTAGCTACTTCATAGTGTGGTGACATATTGTAAAAATGATAATTTATCCATTTCCAATGCATGTGCTGCATGATCATGGGGAAGACTGGTATAACTAATAAAAACTCTTTTTCAGAAAATGGAAAAATAGTAAACAATTGATTTATAGGATGTATGGTATCTCATAGTATAGGAATACAAAGGACTTGATATTCTGACAAATGGAATGAATTCATCAGAAAATACTGCACCTGTAACTTGAAAGGCTTTCCATTGTCCTTGGTGTTCCCCTTTTCAACTGCCTGGAAGAAGCTCCTTTGTCCATTGAGCTCCATACAAACAGTTAAAATGGTCCTTTAGAAGAATTCTCACTTGCAACAGAGGTAGCAGGCATTATGCAGAGTGCTGTTGCCTTACAGTCCACATTTGAGGAACAGGGAGAGAGATTTCCTTGGGGGTTAATGGGTTGATATACAGAGTCAAAGATTATCCAGTCTTTTAAGCATGAAATTTATTTTTCTCCCTTAGAAACAGAGCTTTTTTCTCTGCTCACCATCCCCCCTCCTACTGCAGTAAACCCACAGTGTTAGATTTAATGGACTTTTATCCATCTTAACCTCTTAATTCTCAAGCATATTGAGATCCTTTTGTTAGGAAAGCTCCCTTTAGAATGCTGTGAGATTTATATTATGAATGTGTACTAAAAATGTATTTATTAATGAATTTTCATAAACTTAAAGGAAGAGGTAGAAATTAAACATGACAAAAGGCAAATAAAGGCATCAGTGAACATAGTGTGTTTGAGGGGACAGTTAGAAGACTAGTCTAATTGGAGTTACAAATGTTGCCAGGGATAATATAAGAGAGGAAACTAACATCTTTTGAGTGCCTATTACGTTCAAGGCAGGCAGTATGCTACTTTTCAGATATTATTTCAGTGTATATATATATATATATATATTATATATATACATATATATACATATATATACACATATATATATATGTATATATAATTCATATGTAAGAATTATCAATTCTACATCAAAAATATATCTTGGATCTGATCTCTTTCTCCAATTCCACCTGATCCTAGCCACTTTCACCTCTTGCCTGGATTACTGCAATGACTTTCTTACTGGTCTATCTGCTAACAATATTCAATTTAACACAAAAGAAGACAGCAAAAGGAAAACAAAGGAAAGGCAGAGACTGTCAGTATGGATTAGAGCAAACCAAATGTACCAATATGAAAAAAGGATAACACATTGTAGCTGAATATGTTTTATACAGGAATGCTTGACAAGGAAAATCAATAAATGAAAATCAGTATATCATGTGATTAAAGGAGTAAAATCATATGATAATGTCAATGGATTAAAAAAGCACTTGATAAAAAGCCAACTCCCCAAAAAAACCCTTTTTAGAAAGTCAACCGCAATTTGATAAAGAATATCTGCAGAAAACTTAATATTGTACTTAAAGGTGCAAATATGAGTATTTTGCACGGTAGATTGGGAACAAAGCAAGAATGCACACTCACACAATTACTGTCCAGCATTGTCCTAGAGGTCCAGGTCATTATACTAAAGCCAAAAAAACCCACAACAAAAAACAGAAATACATTAAAAAATCACTTAGGAGAAAGTAAAAGTGTCTGTACTGATGTGTAGATTATCCTATACATCCACAACCATGGCAAGAACTAGTAAGTGAATTTAGCAAAGATGAAGGATACAAAGTTAAACAAATGTTAAATTTAACATAAAAAGTTAATATTTAAAATGGTAAATTAAGGGTTAATTTTTAAAATTAATTACTATGAAGGATCATGAAGGATTTTTGTGTTATTTTGAAAGAAAAATATTGCTTCTCAGAGAAACCTAATGTAGAACAGAGTGACAGGATTACACATTAACAGAGGAGGCAAGACATTGAATGAGAGACAGAGGTGGACAGGAAGATATAAGAATGCTATTGAGACCATTAAAGATCAGTATTGCTGGACTTGCCTGGTGGCACAGTGGATAAGAATACACCTGTCAATGCAGGGGGCACAGGTTCGATCCCTGATCTGGGAAGATTCCACATGCCATGGAACAACTAAGCTTGTGCACCACAACTGCTAAGCCTGCGCTCTAGAGTCTGAGCCACAACTACTAACCCCGCATGCTACAACTACTGAAGCCTGCATGCTTTAGGGCCTGCAAGCCATAACTAATGAGCCCCTGAGCCACAACTACTGAAGCCAACGTGCCTAGAGCCTGTGCTCCACAACAAGAGAAGCCACTGCAATGAGAAGGCCATATGCTTCAATGAAGAGTAGCCCCTGCTCTCTGCAACTAAAGCTCATGCACAGCAATGAAGACCCAGTGCAAATTTAAAGATAAATATTAAAAAAAATAAGTGTTGCCTATTCCAAAATTTATTGAAATTTAATCCGTGACATGAGGTGAGGGGAGACTGTAACCCAAAACAAACAGTAACATTTCCTGAAAGTCCTCATTAAAGATATCTTTTCTAAAATCCCAGCCATAAAGTAGTCAGTCAAAAAAGAAAACAGAATTGGGCTAAAAGCTACACTTTCTTACAGTTTGTTTTTCTCCATATTATCTAAACCATTTAATTTAACAAGTAAACTGGGGAAATATTTGTAGGAAACAATACCAAAAGCTATCCTAGGATTCTTTTCTATTTATAACTGTGGCCCTGAGAAACAATTTTGTAGGATCACATTTTTAGATTTTGACATTTACATAATGACTTCTAGGTAAGTATCATGTTTCAGAAGACAAACCTATCCTGTTATCCTACTGCTCAAATCTGACAGATATGAACACATACTGTGAAATAAAATACAAGGAACTAAATATTTAATTGTGCTGCATTTGTGTTAACCTTTCCAACTCTTTGATGTAGGATGAACTGAAATTTCAGTGTTCTAATATTCCCAATGTAATTTCTCTTAAATTTTGGCAATGCAACTTGGTTTTAAATAAGTAAAGCAAATTATAAAAATATAAGCATTTTGATCAATTGTCTCTAAATTTCAAAAATAGAAATGCAATCTATAAGAATTATTTGATGCTTACTCTGTAAGAGTAACAAAACAATGTTAGCCTATTGGACTTTCTAAAACTTCTTTTTTCATAAAAGCATTGGATGCTGCATTCTGTTACCATATTGGAATAATTAGAATATTAAAACCTTGGCAGAGTATTTTCCACTAAATACAATGATTTTACTCACTAGAAAAATATTTCCTTATGCCTAATTTTAATTTATTTATATATGTTTAATACTTCTTATAGAAATACATATATATGATATTTTCAGATTATATGGTTTTAAAGGACCAAAATTTATACTCCAAAAGTTCAATAATATTTTCTAAATTGATAGAACATGATTTGTATTGATCCCTAGCTTTATGCACCTTTTATCTTATTTTAACTAATCCTCTATTGCTGGACATGTAGTTGCTTCTAATGTTTGTTCTTACAAACATTTCTGCAAAGAATATCCTTGTTTAGATATATGACCCAAAGGTATATATAAATTTTATAACGTGACAGATGTTGCCAAATTTCTCTCCAAAAAGGCTGTACCAGTTTATACTGCTTCCAAAATACATATATTGGGATTTTTCTGACATCCTTATCAATAATTTATCTTTAATTTTAAGTTCAGTTCACTTGCTCAGTCATGTTCAACTCTTTGTAACCCCATGAACTGCAGCACATCAGGCCTCCCTTTCTATCACCAATTCCCGGAGTCCACTCAAACCCATGGCCATTGAGTTAATGATGCCATCCAGCCATCTTATCCTCTGCCATCCCCTTCTCCTTCTGCCCTCAATCTTTCCCAGCATCAGGGTCTTTTCAAATGAGTCAGCTCTTCACATCAGGTGGCCAAAGTATTGGAGTTTCAGCTTCAATATCAGTCCTTCCAATGAACACCCAGGACTGATTTCCTTAAAGATAGACTGGTTAGATCACCCTGCAGTCCAAGGGACTCTCAAGAGTCCTCTCCAACACCACAGTTCAAAAGCATAAATTCTTTGGCGCTCAGCTTTCTTCACTGTCCAACTCTCACATCCATACATGACCACTGGAAAAACCATAGCCTTGACTAGATGGACCTTTGTCCGCAAAGTAATGTCTCTGCTTTTTAATATTCTGTCTAGGTTGGTCATAACTTTCCTTCCAAGGAGTAAGTGTCTTTTAAGTTAATGGCTGCAATCACCATCTGCAGCGATTTTGGAGCCCAGAAAAATAAAGTCTGACACTGTTTCCACTGTTTCCCCATCTATTTCCCATGAAGTGATGGGACCAGATGCCATGATCTTAGTTTCCTGAATGTTGAACTTTAAGCCAACATTTTTACTCTCTCCTTTTACTTTCATCAAGAGGCTATTTAGTTCTTCTTCGCTTTCTGCCATAAGGGTGGTGTCATCTGCATATCTGAGGTTACTGATATTTCTCCCAGCAATCTTGTTTCCAGCCTGTGCTTCTTCCAGCCCAGCGTTTCTCATGATATACTCTGCATGTAAGTTAAATAAGCAGGGTGACAATATACAGCCTTGATGTAGTCCTTTTCCTATTTGGAACCAGTCTGTTGTTCCATGTCCAGTTCTAACTGTTGCTTCCTGACCTGCATACAGGTTTCTCAAGAGACAGGTCAGGTGGTCTGGTATGCCCATCTATTCAGAATTTTCCACAGTTTATTGTGATCTACACAGTCAAAGGCTTTGCCATAGTCAATAAAGCAGAAATAGATGTTTTTCTGGAACTCTCTTGTTTTTTCGATGATCCAGCGGATGTTGGCAATTTGATCTCTGGTTCCTCTGCCTTTTCTAAAACCACCTTGAATATGTGGAAGTTCACAGTTCATGTATTGCTGCAGGCTGGCTTGGAGAATTTTAAGCATTACTTTACTAGTATGTGAGATCAGTTCAATTGCGCAGCAGTTTGAGTATTCTTTGGCATTGCCTTTCTTTGTGATTGGAATGAAAACTGACCTTTTCCAGTCCTGTGTCCACTGCTAACTTTTCCATATTTGCTGGCATATTGAGTGCAGCACTTTCACAGCATCATCTTTCAGGATTTGAAATAGCTCAACTGGAATTCCATCACCTCTACTAGCTTTGTTCGTAGTGATGCTTCCTAAGGCCCACTTGATTTCACATTCC
>ML661247.1:2495377-2515055 GCA_007570785.1 Antilocapra americana
CATTCAAATGGGCATATCTTTCCTTTTCTCCTTTGTTTTTTGCTTCCCATCTTTTCACAGCTATTTATAAGGCCTCCTCAGACAACCACTTTACTTCTTTTCATTTCCTTTTCTTGGGGATGGTCTCGATTCCTGTCTCATGTACAATGTCACGAACCTCCATCCATAGTTCGTCAGGCATTCTGTGTATCAGATCTGATCCTTTAAATCTACTTCTCACTTCCACTGTATATTCATAAGGGATTTGATTTAGGTCATACCTGAATGGTTTAGAGGTTTTTTCCACTTTCTTCAATTTCAGTGTGAATTTGGCAGTAAGGAGTTCATGATCTAAGCCACAGTCAGCTCCTGGTCTTGTTTTTGCTGACTGTATAGATCTTCTCCATCTTTGGCTACAAAGAAGATAATCAGATTTTGGTGTCTACCATCTGGTGATGTCCATGTGTAGAGTCTCCTCTTGTGTCATTGGAAGAAGGTGTTTGCTATGACCAGTGCGTTCTCTTGGCAGAACTCTATTAGCCTTTCCCCTGCTTCATTCTGTACTCCAAGGCCAAATTTGCCTGTTACTCCAGGTGTTTCTTGACGTCCTACTTTTGCATTCCAGTTCCCTATAATGAAATGGGCATCTTTTTTGGGTGTTAGTTCTAGAAGGTCTTTTAGGTCTTCATAGAACTGTTTAACATTAGCTTCTTCAGCATTACCAGTCGGGGAATAGATTTGAATTACCGTAATACTGAATGGTTTGCCTGGGAAATGAACAGAAATTATTCTGTCATTTTTGAGATTGCATCCAAGTACTGCCTTTCGGACTTTTTGTTGACTATGATGGCTACTCCATTTTTTCTAAGGTATTCCTGCCCACAGTTGTAGATATAATGGTCATCTGAGTTAAATTGACCATTTCCAGTCCATCTTAGTTCACTGATTCCTAGAATTGTCGATGTTCACTCCTGTCATCTCCTGTTTGACCACTTTCAATTTTCCTTGATTCACAGACCTAACATTCCAGGTTCCTATGCAATATTGCTCTATACAGCATTGAACCTTGGTTCTATAACCAGTCCCATCCACAATTGGGTGTTGTTTTTGTTTTGGCTCTGTCCCTTCATTCTTTCTGGAGTTGTTTCTCCACTGATCTCCAGGAGCACATTGGGCACCTACTGACCTGGGGAGTTCATCTTTCAGTGTCCCATCTGTTTGCCTTTTCATACTGTTCATGGGGTTCTCAAGGCAAGAATACTGAAGTGGTTTGTCATTCCCTTCTCTGGTGGACGACATTCTGTCAGAGCTCTCTACCATGACCCATCCATCTTGGGTGGCCCTATACGGCGTGGATTAGTTTCATTGAGTTAGACAAGGCTGTGGTCCATGTAATCAGATTGGCTAGTTGTCTGTGACTGTAGTTTCAGTCTGTCTGCCCCCTGATCCCTCTCTCAGTGCCTGCCATCTTACCTGAGTGTCTATTACCTTGGACACAGGGTTTCTGTTCACCGCTGCTCCAGCAAAGCGCAGCTGCTGCCCCTGACCTCCGGCCTGGGTTAGCTTCTCTTTGTCACCCTTGCGCGCCATCGCAGCCACCCCTTTAATTTTCAGTACACTGAATAATTTTATATGGTTATTATCCCTAAATGTTTTTCCTTCTCTGAATTGATTGTTCACATCCATTTTCCCCTAGTATGGTGTTTCTTCTCATTTAAGTATTTATTATAATAAAGACGTTATTCCTTCATGTACTGCTTAGAATGTGTCAATACCATATGCAATTACTGGTTAGTAGATGATACTGTTGTTATTAAACTTGTTAAATGATCAGAGTTGTTGAATAAAATTTTTCTAAAATAAAATTATAGATAATTTTGTAAAAAAAATGATGTCTGCTTTGTGTTAGAAACTCTGCTGTGTGTGGTCACATACATTTTCTAAATCCTTTCAGAAACATAGTGAGGTGGTTATTTTTAATCTCTAGTTTTACAGATGAGGAAATGGTCAATTTAGGCAAACTGGTCAAGAACAAATGCACAGAAACAGAAGAACTAGAAATTTAACCTGGGTCTTTCTGATTCTAAAATACATGTGTTTAAAGATTCAGTCATGATTTATATCATTAACTATGTATCGCTCATAGCAGGCAATCAAAAACATTGGTTGAAAAATGGAATGAATATTAGGAATATCGTCAGGTAGATCAGCTTGACTGAAAAGTGTCCAAGTACTTGACAATGAATCTACTGTCAATTATATACACCATCTCTGAGGTAGAAGGGACTCAGCCACTGCAAAGCAAGCACCTTCTTCAATTCCAGCAAATATTATAGGAGAAGAGCCAAGATAATTAATACATACTGAGGGGAAACTTTTACTCCTGAAGTTGTCCATTTAGAAGAACTACATCAGGAATGTGTGTATAAAATATTAAGAAGCACTTGGCTATTTTGCAAGCTTAAATTATTTATTTAGTAGCCTCATTACCCTAACCTCTAAGTAGACAGTTGACCATTGGTGAATAACATCGACTGTATATACATGTTGATGCTGCTGACAGCTCTCTGCTTATCTGCCATACAGAAGCAGAATCATGTTGTTTACATAAAAAATAAGAGAGAACTGAAATCTTTGTACTAATAATTTTCCAGGATAATTTCTCAGAATGTAAATCTTGTGGAAAATGATGCAAAATTTTAGCTATAAGTAAGTTGAACAACTGGAGAAGGAAATGGAAACCCACCCCAGTATTCTTGCCTAGAGAATCCTACATACAGAGGAGCCTGGTGGGCTGCTGTCCATAGAGTCGCATAGAGTTGGACACGACTGAAGTGATTTAGCATGCATGCATGTGTTGGAGAAGGAAATGGAAACCCATTCCATTATTCTTGCCTGGAGAATCCCAGGGACAGAGGAGCCTGGTGGGCTGCCCGTCTGTGAGGTTGCAAAGAGTTGGACATGACTGAAGCAGCTTAGCAGCAGCAGCAGCAAGTTTAACAACATATACCAACACAAAAGAGAGAATCCAAACTAACCCACTCAATTAAGTGACCCTTGCTACTTGCTTCTCAATTTGAATATATATCTGAATTTTACTTTTGTACAAATTTAGCTGGGGAATAGTACAAAATTTTTCTATAAAGTGGTAGAATAGGAAACTGAGAATGATGTTTTCCTAAGAAACTCTATCAATTACTACCTTTGCCAAATAGTTGACCTAAGGGAGTGATTCTATCATGTTTGAGAAACCTATTCCATAAGTATTTTTAATTCAATTTCACATGTAAATAACTTTGACCAATATATTTTATGTTAATTTGACATAGCATACAATACTAGATTGTTCAAAAGAGAAGAGGTTTTAGATCATCTAGACTAGTGGTTCTCAACTTTGGTTATACATTAGAATATCTGTTGATGAGGCTCTCGTATCTTATTTTTTTAAAAGTCCACTGGATTATCTTTTTACAGGCAGCCATATTTGAGATCAGTAATCCTGTTGTGTTAGGTTAGTTTTAAAACATCTTTCCCCAAACACAATTCTACAGCAAAATTAAGATTTAGAGATACCTAGTTATGACTCTGTTTTTATCTTACACTAGAGACTAAGTTTTACTCTTTCAAGTCACTGAAAAAGACATTGTTTCAAGCAGTTTTACCATTTTTACTTTGTTTTCCCAATTATTACATACAGAACAAAAGTTCATCAAATTTATGTTAAAAGCTTTATATCAACTAAAAATAAATGTCTTTCGTAAGTATGCAAGTCACAAACTTAACCACTTCATAAAATTTTAAAGCAAATATATCAAAATTGTATTCTTTTCCCCTTTCTATGCTTAATAAATCTCTATTCATTTTTAAATTTCACTTTTTCTATGAAATTTTTACTTATGCCTTCAGCAAATTTTACCTATGTCAGAAAACTTATGAATATAAATTTAAAAATAAATATAGAACAGATAATATATATTAATTTCATGATCACTTAATTATTAACTTATTTTTGTAATAATAGTCTTTGGCAAAGAAGAGATTAAATATATGAATTATCTAACAAAAATTTACTTTGAATGACGGTACACCTACAGGCATATTATATTATGTATGATATTATACTGGGTTTCTGCAAATTCATATGGAAAACATGGACAAACTTTTTGGTCAACCCAATGTATTATAAAAAATGCTGTGACAGTTTTGTCTTTAGCTTAGAAACAAGGACAATGTTTAAAGGAGACTTTTTCAGAAACAGGAGAGAAGGATCCTACACTGGCCAGAATTAGGGATCATGCCCAGGTATGGAATCCTCTAAGATTTCTTAAGAAGTATAATTTTTTCTACTTATTAAAAAGTTACAATTATTGAGAATTAAGTAACCTCTTTTGGGCTTCCCTTATAGCTCAGCTGGTCAAGTATCCACCTGCGATTTGGAAGACCTGAGTTTGATCCCTGGGTTGGGAAGATCTCCTGGAGAAGGGAAAGGCTACCCACTCCAGTATACTGGATTGGAAAATTCTATGGACTGTATAGTCTATGGGATTGCAAAGAGTCGGACATGACTGAGTGACTTTCACTTATAAGTAACCTCTTTAATTCATACAAATAAGTAAACATAACATTTTACTCCAGGAAGATAATTTCTTAAAATATTGGACATGTTACAGCTAATTTAATCATCTATATTAAAAAGTTGGTTTAGAGTAAAGGGTTACAAATATAAATTAGGTAACTAATTTGTGAGCAGTTACTAACCACTTGCTCTTCGATAATGAGAAACTTGAGTGACATCCAAGGCTTTATTCTGTTTTCAAACTGACTTAGATATGAATAAACATGTTTTAATTCAGCCCAGTATACTGGGTTGAACAGACTTAAACTGAAGAAAGTAGGGAAACTACCAGGCCATTCAGGTATGACCTAAATCAAATCCCTTATGATAATACAGTGGAAGTGACAAACAGATTCAAGGGATTAGATCTGATAGACAGAATGCTTGAAGAACTATGGACAGGAGTTCAAGACATTGAATAGGAGGTGGTGATAAAAACCCTCTCCAAGAAAAAGAAATGCAAAAAGGAAAAATGGTCATGGGAAGAGGCCTTACAAATGTCTGAGAAAAGAAGACAAGTGAAAGGCAAAGGAGAAAGGGAAGATATACCTATTTGAATGCAGAGTTCCAAAGAATAGCAGGGAGAAAGAAGAAAGCCTTCCTCAGTGAACAATGCAAAAATATAGAGGAAAACAATAGAATGGGAAAGACTAGACATCTCAAAGAAAATTAGGGATACCAAAGGAATATTTCATGCAAAGATGGACACAATAAAGGACAGAAAAGGTGTGCACCTAACAGAAACAACAGATATTAAGAAGAGGTGGCATGAATACACAGAAGAAATATACATAAAAGATCTTAATGACCCAGATAACCATGATGGTGTGATCACTCACCTAGAGCCAGACATCCTGGAGTACAAAATCAAGTGGGCCTTAGGAAGCATCACTATCAACAAAGCTAGTGGAGGTGATGGAATTCCAGTTGAGCTATTTCAAATCGTAAAAGATGATGCTGTGAAAGTGCTTCATTCATTATGCTAACAAATTTGGAAAACTCAGCAGTGGCCACAGGAATGGAAAAGTTCAGTTTTCATTCCAATCCCAAAGAAAGGCAAAGCCGAAGAATGTTCAGCCCCCACACAATTGCACTCGTCTCACACACTAGCAAAGTAATGCTCAAAATTGTCTAAGCTAGGCTACAATGGTACATGAACCAAGAACTCCCAGATGTTCAAGCTGGATTTATAAAAGGGCAGAGGAAACAGAGATCAATTTGTGATATTCATTGGATCATAGAGAAAGCAAGAGAGTTCCAGAAGAACATCTACTTCTGCTTCATTGACTACACTAAAGCCTTTGACTGTGTAGGTCACAACAAACTGTGGAAAATTCTGAAAGAGATGGGAATACCAGACCACCCTACCTGTCTCCTGAGAAATCTGTGTTCAGGTCAAGAAGCAACAGTTAGAACCAGACATGGGACAACAGACTGGTTCCAAATTGGGACAGGAGTACATCAAGGATGTATATTATCACCCTGCTTATTTAAATTATATGCAGAGTACATCATGTAAAATGCCAGGTTGGATGAAGCACAAGCTGAAATCAAGATGGTTGGGAGAAATATCAATAACCTCAGATATGCAGATGACACCACCATTATGGCAGAAAGTGAAGAAAAATCAAAGATAAAAATGATAAAAGTGAAAGAGGAGAGTGAAAAAGCTGGCTTAAAACTTCCCATTCAAGAAATAAAGATTATGGCATCCGGTCCCATCACTTGAAGGCCAATAGATGGGGAAACAATTAAAACAGTAACAGACTTTATTTTTGGGGGCTCCAAAATCACTGCATATAGTGACCACAGGCATGAAATTAAAAGATGCTTGCTCCTTGAAGAAAAGCCATGATCAACCTAGACAGTATATTAAAAATCAGAGACATTACTTTGCCACATAAGGTCCATATAGTCAAAGCTATGGTTTTCCATTAGTCATGGGTGGATGTGAGAGTTGGACTATAAAGAAGGATGAGCACTGAAGAACTGATGCTTTTGAACTGTGTTGTTGGAGAAGACTCTTGAGAGTCCCTTGGACTGCAAGGAGATCAAACCAATCAATCCTAAAGGAAATCATTCCTGAATATTCATTGGAAGAACTGATGCTGAAGCTGAAGTTCTAATAATTTGGCTGCCTAATGCAAAGAACTGACTCATTGGAGAAGACCTTGATGCTGGGAAAGATTGAAGGCAGGAGGAGAAGGGGATGACAGAGGATGAGATGGTTGGATGGCATCACTGACTCAGACATGAGTCTGAGCAAGCTCCAGGAGTTGGTGAAAGACAAGAAAGCCTGGTATGCTGCATTCCATGGGGTGGCGAAGAGTCAGACGTGACTGAGTGCCTGAACAACAACAGTATTTGATATGAAATGCTCAGAGCCATTTTATACATTAATGTTCGAATGTAGAGTATAACTGTGTTTCTTAGAAGAAAAGAAATAGACATTATCTCTTAGCATAGAGTGGATATTACTCACCCCCCCAATAAAAGTAATGAAATAATGCCATTTTCTGCAATATGCATGGACCTAGAGATAATCATACTAAGTGAAGTCAGACAAAGACAAATAGCTTATAATATCACTTATATGTGGAATCTTAAAACTAATACAAATAAACTATTTACAAAACAGAAACAGACTCATAGAAAACAAATGGTTACCAAAGCAAAAAGGTGTGAGGGGTGTGATAAATTAGGAGTTTGGGATTAACATACCCACACTGTAGTAGGTCCAGCAAGGACCTGCTGTATAGCACAAGGAACTCTACTCAATGCTCTGTAATAACCTATATAGGAAAAGAATCTGAAAAAGCATAGATTTTTGTATATGTATAACACTCACTTTGCCATACACCTAAAACACAATATTGTGTAAATCAACTATACTTCAACATATAAAACAAAAATTTTAAAAATACATTAAAAAATCAAGACATTTCTCAGCATGGTCAGCAACTCTCATTACATATAGGAGAGATAGATTTGATACAGTGCCTTTAAGGGAAGTGTTGGATTCAACATTATTGCTTGAAAGTTGACAGTGCCACTATATTCCTTCCTATCTTCATAATGAAGCAGACTTAACCTCACTTTTTGTTCCTGCTGAACTTTATTTCAGATTCATACAAATTGCATAAAGTCCATCTGTTGTCATTCTTCCTTGTTCCTCTTTCAAACCAAAAACCACCAAAGAATGTCATATGAGTATGGAGATCATGTGCTACCGTGGCAATCATTGATCTTTATTGTGTGCTGTTGTTACTGAGTCACTAACTCACATCCAACTCTTTTGTGACCCCTTGGACTGTAGCCCACCAGGCTTCTCTGTCCATGAGATTTCCTTGACATGAATACTGGAGTAGGTTGCCATTTCCTTTTCCAGGAGCTCTTCCCAACTCATATTGTTTGATTTGTTGTAAATTATTATTCATCTTTCCCACAAGGTTGTAGTATTTTCTTACATATATGCTCTTTACGCACACTTTTGCCATGCACATTTTAGAGTTCCAGACTAAGTTGTGTTGAAGTGATCATGAAACCCATGGTGGTTTCCCCCGATGATGAAAGATTATATATGTAGCCATTGACACACCAAAGGTCTAATTAAGAAAACACAGGCTACCAATGTGAGTCTATCACAGACAAGTGGCATTTTTCCAAGGTGATCATATGCATACCATTATCCAGATAACCCATCTGGATCCATCTTTTCTGAACAGTAAGTATCTCTGTAAAACTGGCAGATTTGATGAGTCGGCACAATGCCATATAAACATATGGACAGAACTGTAAACAAGCTAAAGATATGTAACAAGAAATTTGTTTAATAAAGTAGGATTTCCAGCTGGAGTTCAACTACAATTGCCTTCTACTAGTTTATGTTTCCAAATCATAAAAATTGATGTCCTTAGAATGACATTAAAATTAATGAAAAGTAGGTATATGTGTATGTCTGTGCTTGTGCATGTGTATAATGTATAAAAAGCAATCAGATAGATATATTTCTTTGTGGATGACAATTCAAATCAGAGAAGAAAAGAATCTAGGGCCATAAAAGGGAATAAAAGTCTTTGTCACATATGGTGAACAATTTTTGTCAATTTAAGTATATGCTCAGTGACTTATACAATCACATGGTTCTTTGAAACAACATTTAAGAAAATAGTTCAGGGAATTCACTGGCTGTGTAGTGGTTAGGACTCCACCTTCCTATGCAAGGAGCATGTGTTTGATACCTACTTGAGGAACTAAGATCCTACAAGCTCCCCCAAGCCACAGCCAAAAAAATAACTTGAAAATTATAGACAACAAAACTTCATGCAAAGTTGTAGATACAGGTATCTGCAAGAGGGAGAAAATGAAGATTACAGCTATTCTGTATTTCCTTCTAAACTAATACATACACAAATTGGCAAATAGTGCATATAAAACTCACCTTCTAAAATTGTTAAATGATTATCTTCTATTCTCACCAACCAGATATTTTGATTCATTTCATTCTGGTAAGGAAAATTATATTATAGTGTTCCAGGGAACTTTATTGCTTACACATTCAAATTATTATAATGCACATTGAGGAAGACTGTCAAACAGGATTAAGTTAAAACATTTTATATACACACAAAGTGTTTCCTTGGAGTTTCTTACTGGTCTTTCAATATCAGATCACTTCAGGGTAAATAGATGGGGGAAAAATGGAAACAGTGAGAGACTTTATTTTTTTGGGGCTCCAATATCACTATGGACAGTGACTTCAGCCATGAAATTAAAAGACACTTGCTCCTTGGAAGGAAAGCTATGACAAACCTAGATAGTGTATTAAAAAGCAGAGACATCATTTTGCCAACACAAGTCCATACGTTCAAAGCTATGGTTTTTCCAATAGTCATGTATGGATGTGAGAGTTGGACCATAAAGAAGGCTGAGCACTGAAGAAGTGATGTTTTCAAATTGTGGTGCTGTAGAAGACTCTTGAGAGTCCCTTGGACTGCAAGGAGATCAAACCAGTCCATCCCAAAGGAAATCAATCCTGAATATTCATTGGAAAGACTGATGCTGAAACAAGCTCCAATACTTGGCCACCTGATGTGAAGACCCTGATCCTGGGAAAGATTGAAGGCAGGAAGAGAAGGGGGTGACAGGATGAGATGACTGGATGGCATCACCAACTCAATGAAAATGAATATGAACAAATTCTGGGAGATAGGGAATGACAGGGAAGACTGGCGTGCTGCAGTCCATGGGGTCACAAAGAGTTGGACATGACTTAGCGACTGAACAACAAAGAAAGAGCTTCCCATGTTCTTTTCAGCTCTTACTAAGATTCTGAGAGAGACTTAAGGTAGGAAAATGAATTTTATCTTTGGTCCATGTACACAAACACAAAATAACTCAATTTCTCTTTTACAGAAATTTCTTTGATTTTTTTGAATTGTGTGACTTCAAATAAATGATTTTTGTCAAACTATTAACAATTCAATTATTTTACGGTGACTCTAAATTAGTGTTAGTCGGGAAGAAAATCCACAGATATAATGTATATTATTTGGATAAAGATATGAGGGTCAGAATCTGATCTTAGGCTTTCCAGAACCATTCAACCGAAAGGAACTGGCTGTGAAATCCTTGACTGATAGTTTATTTGCATACTCAAAACATTTTAGACTACAAATTTTAAAAAATGATATGCTAAATCATGCTCCCTAATTTAAAAACTATGTTGAATTGTGTTTTTAAGATCTATTATCATTCTTCACCATCATACTGAGAATTTTAATTCTGAAAATAAATTCATAAATCTCAATAGAGCAAATAATACCAATTTGGCTGATAAATGTCTTAATCATATATTTTGATTAATAACTTTACATTTGTCTTCCTGAAAACTCAATGCAGATGTGTTTGTTTTTATTTATTTTTAAGTCTAATGCACCTCTTTAAAGTTCACATTTTAACTGGGAGATAAGTTTGACAAATGAAGCATTTGCCAAATTATTGCACTTCTGAAACTACAGTAATTTATCATGTGAAAATGAGAAAACTGAAGGACAAAGTTTAGGGCCCCTTTTTTTCATCTATATAGATACTCTATTCCAAAACCCTCAGCTTGTTTGTTTGCTTTTTGATTCTCTTCTTTGAGGCTGTACCTTTCATGTCATTTTCTTTGAGTGTTGCAAGCTTACTTGGTATCTAGCCATATCTTCTTTGAGACTCGGTGCCATGGTGTACATTTGCTACTGTCGTTTTACAAATGAATAAGGTCAAAGGACAGTGTTAGGGCCTTCAGAAGGAATATTGGAATTGCCCTCTTGAGAATCACAAGACATACCATGGGAATGTTCATTACACTTGTTCTCATAGGCACAGCCAGTGTGCTTTAGCCATTTACTTTCCCCCTCCTGTCATTAACCCCTTCCCTGTCTAGCTTAGTTTCCATGGTCTCTCATTCTACTGTCTTTACAATATTCTCCAACCTCCTTCTTCTTTACCCTGTCATTGCGTTCACCTGGCAAGAAGCCAGTCTTGCCAGAGCCATTGTGCATGCTTTAGCAGGTTGTTCACGAATTATGCTGTTTAGATTACAATGTGAATGTTTCTAGGGTACTTTAATGAAACTTCACAATCGTGTGCTATCTCCACACCTAGATCTAACTTAATATTCTCTGTATTGTTTTCTGATTCCTGAACATCAGATAAAACACACCACCATATCACCTGCTTCCAATACAGATTTAAAGTCTCCAATTTAAACTGAGCCATAAACACTACCAAACACTTCTCTTTCCTCCATTCTCTCTCTCTCCCCTATTCTCCAGAGGGCCTCTAGTCCATTCTCCTCAAATATCTACCACCACCTATTAGTCTCCCTTTGATCAGATAAACATGAATTTTCCCTTATTGAGGAAAGAAAAGAAAGATAATCTGTTAAGGCATTACTGTGAATTCTAAAATATTAGCAGTATATTTTCCTTCTCACTTTTTACAATCAAAGCAGAACCCTGCATTCTTAGTAACAATCTTTTCACCTATAATCTGACTTCAGTTCACTCCACCATACTCAGCAACCAATCTCAACAATCAATTTATCCTTCTCTCTTTTTGACCTTCACCATTTTCTATACTGACTCCTTCCCATTATCAATTTATATATTCCCATATCATTTATATATTTAAAAAAGAAAAAAGAAGGAAGGAGGAAAGGAAAGATATGATATGAAAACAAGAAAAAGGAAGGAATGGAAAGGAAGATGGAAAGAGGACAGGGAAAGGAGAAAAAGAAGGAAATTACACTGCATGTGTTTCATAACTTTTATAACCAAACTTTATGAATGGATTATTTATTATCACTGTCTTATTTCCTTCCTACTTATTCCTAATCCCACTACCCCTAGTGTTAGCTACTTCTATGAAACTGCTTAAGCAAAGGTCACATAGAACTTCTCTTTTGTGTACTAATGGTTACTTTTCTGTATTTATCTTACAGTAAGTCCCCTACATACAAACAAATTCTGTTCCAAGAGCGAGTTTATAAATCCAATTTGTCCGTTAAGTTCAACAAAGTTAGCCTAGGTACCTAACTAATACAATCAGCTATATAGTACCATACTGTAACAAGTTTATAACACTTTTCACACAAATAATACATAAAAAACAAACACAAAAAGTAAAGACATTTTAAATCTTACAGTATAGTAACTTGATAAGTAGTACAACAGCTGTCAAAGAGGGGCTGGTAGTAGTACCAGCTACATCACTGCTGCTTTTGTGCATGCTTCTGGACATCCTGGGCTTGAAATAAGGATACTGTACTACTGTACTTTATACAGTACTGTGCAGTAAAGTACACAAAAGCACAAAACCATTTGAAGAGGAGGCACACACATGACAACATACAGTAGACAATGTGAACTAACTTACTTGATTGGACACGTGAACACACTTGAGGGTTTGTATGTAGGGGACTTACTGTATTTGACTTCTCTGTTGCATTTATCAATGCTGATCATTCCATCTGTCTTGCAATGCCTTCTTTAGAGTATATGATGTCTCATTTTCCTAGTTTTTCTCTAGTTGCTTAATTCCTTTCTTTCAGCAGCTTCTCATTTCCTTCCCATCCCTTAAATGATATTTTCAAATGTTTATTCCAAACCCTCCTTTTTTTTCTGAATACTCTCATTTCCACACCTTCAATATATGAGTGATGCCTAACCTTTAACTCCTGCCTCCATGTCTATTCTCAGTTGCACAGGCAGATACAGATCTCCCAATCAGACACGTTCATGAGTGTCCCATAGAGGCATGGTGTTTAACATGCCCCAAATTCCTTCAACTCGTACTTCCTATTTTATTCCCCATTCATTGTAACACAATGAATGACATTTTAAGAAACTCAGTAACCCCAGTTGGAAATCTGACTTTTTTGTCTTCATACTGTTCCTCCACAATAATTCACCAAGCAGTCCTTTTTCCTGTTTATTATCTACATAATCTGTCACTTCATTCCTTCTCTTGTTGTGCCACTACCTTTATTCATCTTGTTTCAGCCAGAATGACCCCCATAAGCCTTTTTCCTATATCCATTATTGTCCCAACCATCCTATCCTACTGTCAGCCAAAGTCAGCATTCATTATAATAAGGCCACTCTCAGTTTCTTAGACTTACCATGCTATTTCCCATATCCAGGCTTTTCTACCTCTTCTCATTTTAGTCTAGTTATCCTTCATAGCTCCCATTTCTGGGAAGTCTTTCCTGAATCTCAAAGCATGTTTTATAGTTTCCCCTTACATATTGCTGTAGTATTTATCTCATTTATGACACTTAACACAGTGAACTTTAGTTCTCTGTATAATTGCTTGATTTGGGTTTATTTCTCCCAGGTTGCATATGGGTTTTCATCTCTGCCTACCTCTCCAGTCTCTTTCACTCACCATTCTCAGTGTAGTGCTCAGGCCTTTCCTTTTTGGATCACTTGGCTTCCAGCCACTCCTGAGTCTTTGCCCTTGATGTTCTCAGGAGGGAAATGTCCCCACCCGCAATATACTTAGTTAACTTCTACTTGTCCTTCATATATTGAGATACATTTTGCTTCTCCAGGAAAGCTCTGTCTAGTATTCCACACAAGCATTGACTGACCTGTTTTATTTTCATAACATTTATCAGAGTTATATGCTTTTTTGAATTATTTGATTAATGTCTATATGCTTCACAAACCTGTAAGTGCCAAAAGAAGAGAGATCTCTAGTGCCTGGCATGTAAATTGATCAATTAATGCACAACTAAATATATTAATGTGTCTATACAACCTTCTGTTAAATGAGTAAATAATGATATCTTAGCCTCCAATCAAGCTTAAATAACTTCATACAGATTAATTCATCACCTTTGAAAAAATCTACATGCTTCTGAAAGAATAATGCATAAGGCAGAGACATTTTAATAAAAGAATAAAAAAGCAAACTGAGTCTAGTTCATAGTTATAATACTTGAAGAAGTCACACTAGTTGGAGCATCGAAGTGTGTTTTCTCATTTGTAAAGTAAGAATCATACTAGTACCTATCTCATAGGATAGTTGTAAAGATGAAGTACTTAGCACATTGCATGTAACTAAAATAAGCAATCAGTAAGTATTATTCATCCAATTTCTTTCAATGAATATTAATTGTAATAAGCATACACAGATGTAGGAAACAAACATGGTTAACGGGGGAAAGAGGAGGGATAAGCCAAGAGATTGGGATTAACATAAACACATTACTATATATGAAATAGCTAATGCGGACCTACAGTATAACACTAGGAACTATTCAATATTCTATAATAATCTATATAGGAACAGAACCTAAAATAGAGTGGATATGTGTATATCTATAGCTGATTCACTTTGCTGTACAGCAGAAAGTAGCACAAGTTGTGAATCAACTACACTCCAATAAAAATTCAAAAAGAAAAAAAAAAGTAGATGTAAGCTCATGCATGCATGCTCAGTTGCTCTATTTTGTCCAACTCCTTGTGATCCCATGGACTGTAGCCCACCAGGCTCCTCTGTCCATAGGATTCTCCAGGCAAGAATATTGGAGTGGGTTGCCATTTCCTCCTCCAGGGGATCTTCCTGACCCAGGGATCGAACCCACATCTCTTGCATTGACAGGTGGATACTTTACTACCAAGCCACCTAGGAAGCCCCATGATAAGATGATGCTGGCTACAAACTCCAGCACCTGAATTTGGGTCCCATTTTAAGTGCTAAAATCAGATCCTGGAGCCCTAGTTCATCCTGTCAAAATGCTACTATTCTTCCAGACATGATTATAGCTCATTCAAAAAAGTATTTGTGAGCACTTCATATTTCTCTTTACTATTTTGTTTTCAAAGATGGTACAGATGGGGTAAACATATCACAGATCAGGCTTTTGTTAACTAGGCTTTAACAGTCTTAAATTTTATAATCTTACCTAATAGGGCTTTGTCCTGGTTTTAGTTCTTGCAGGTTTAAGTAACCTCCAGCAGTGAGAAACTATCATAATGAATATCTGAAACCATATGGTTATATATTTGTGTATGCATATGTATAAAAATATTAGTGTATTAATTGCCTTGGTTTTACTTTTTATAATTTAAAGAGCTTTTTATATAAGCATATAGAACTCTGCTTCATTCTCTTTAATGGGGGCAAAGTATTCTATTGTACTTTGATTTTTATGATGAATTTTGTTTAACCTTTAGTTTATCCTAATCATCACTGATGATCATTTACAGTCTTTTGCTATTTCAGTGTTCAGTGAAAATACTGATCACCATATCTTGTCTGTGAGTATAATCAAGGAATAATTTCTAAGCAATGGATTTGTTGAATCAAAAGGTCTATGTTTTTTGTTTTCACTTTGAAGTATACTTAGTAGGTCCTTGTTGAATGAATAAATACATGGATGAATGATTTTGGAATACATGTTAGAAAATATTTTGGGGTGATAACGTTAGGACTTCTGCATTTGACCACTTTGCTGTTTTATTCATAGTTTATAATTTTATGTAAAAGGTATGCGTAACTGGCTACCCAGAAATGGTTCAAGCACTATATTTCTTGATAAATCTGCTGTTATTGAAATATTTCACTACCTCTACCTTAACTCACATTTAATATTGTCTTCATCCTTCTCCAGTCCTACATGTCTGAAAGCAAAATAAAAGTCCTGTCAAATTTGAGCATCAGTTCAGCTCTTAGCCTTTTTCACAATTTTTGAAAGAATGCCCGTCTTCTCACTACTTCATCCCTTTATTAATTGTATTTCACCTGTCTCTTTACTTTTATTTACTTGATCCTCCCAAACTCAAACATTTTATTGTGTATCATCAGAAAGAATCTCATAATTTGCATGACCCATGTTCTCAGAACTATGTCATTCCACTAGTATGGGATAATACGAAAATAAGGAGCAGAGAGAAACTTACCAGATATATCTGATTCCAAGAAAAACTAGAGCTTCTCTGGTGGCTCAGTTGGTAAAGAATCTGCCTGCAATGTGGGAGACCCCAGTTTGACCCGTGGGTCAGGAAGGATCCCTGGAGAAGGAAATGACAGCCCACTCCAGTGCCCTTGCCTGGAAAATTCCATGGGCAGAGAAGCCTGGTGGGCTACATGGGTCACAAGAGTCAGACATGACTTAGCAACTAAACCACAAGGAACAGTAATTCTGGGCAAATGCTCTTTGTTAGCCACATGTTCTACCTGTTGAAAAATTAACTCAAACTACAGAGTGAGAAAGGAGGAAACGTTATTGCGGGGTAAATACAAGATCTGGGCTCATCTTCAAACAATCAGCTAGGAAATACTAGCCAAAGCAAAATACTTCCATCCATCCATCCATCCATCGTCACACCATGGTGCCCGTGATGATTTGTTTTACATTCAAAGCTGCTTTTAATATCCCTTTGGTTGTTTTTTTTTTAATTTTCTTTATTGTGTTGGTTTTGCCATACAATGACATGAAACCGCCGTGGGTTTACATATGCTCCCCCTCCAGAACCCTCCTCCTTCCTCCCTCCCGATTCCCTCCCCCTGGGACATCTCAGTGCACCAGCCCCGAGCATCAAACTGGGCTGGCGACTGATTTCACATATGATAATTAACATGTTTCAATGCCATTCTCCCATATCATCCCACCCTTGCCCTCTTCCACAGAGTCCACGAGTCTGTTCTATATCCCTTTGAACCTGATTTCACTGAGAAGAATGTGTGCTTGGGAATAGGGATGATGCGGTAGCATTTGCTGGGGCAAAGCTCTGTATGATATTCTCTGAGCCTTAACTCCTTTTAGGGTAGGCTCTTTTCCTAACTGAATGTGGGTATTCCCTATAAAGCAATCTTATCCATTCCTACTGAGTATTACTGATAGGTTTTGCTTTCCACCGCTATGGATTTCTTGTGAATATTGTGTTCTTCCCCCAAATGAAGAGGGTGTAAATCTGCAATTTCTCACGTTAGCCACTAGATGGCAAATGTGCAACAGTAAGCCAAAATGCAAATGTGTTTTCAGAACCCCCAGGGAAAATCAAATAGACTGAGAATTCACAGTAGTCTCTTATGATCCTTTGTATTTAAAAAGTGAAATACAGTTGTTTTAAGACATAGCATAACAACACTATCAGTGAAATAAAGAGTAAATTGAAACTACTAAATGCAAACATGAAGGCATATCTTTGGCAATTTGTTAGCACATTCTTAAAAACAAGCATTCAGATCCTTCATTGCTTAACAAAAATTACCTCAATTTCAAAGTCAAAGGATATAATTAGTAGTTCAGAAGAATGCTATATATTGCAAGTGGATAAGGGGATTCCTCTTGGATATGTTTCCAGGTTCATGTTATGAGATACTTGTTGGGATTTAAAATGACCTCATAGGGCTAGATATCTATCAGAGTTCCTAGCTTTATGGACATTCTTAAGAATGTAACTTGCCTATATATCTTCATTCCTTTTGATTCAGTAGTTTCACATCTAGGAGACTAAGTGAACAATGCCAAGAACAGAATATTTACAAAACTTTCTTTAAAGCATTATAATATATGAACAACAGAAACAACTAAAATGTCTGATAATAGGGGAACATTAAGAAATTTTTGATACTTCCATAAGATGGAATATTATGTTTTTGAGTAAAATGATGTTTATGTAAATTTTGTAATAATACAAAACATAATTATAGTGCACCCATGGCTGATTCACGTCGATGTATGGCAAAAACCACTACAATATTGTAAAGTAATTAGCCTCCAATTAAAATAAATCAATTTAAAAAAAGATTTTAAATGTCTATATGGTATATTTAAAAATACTATGCTGAGAATAATGACTAGAGGAAAATATACCAAAACATTATGAATTGTTAAGGAGAGAAAAACTGGATTACTTTTCCTTCTTCCTACGTTTCCTTGTTTTTCAAATGGTTATAATTTTCCTAAATAACTGTCATGGACATGTATCATTTTATAATCTGAAAAATAAAGTAAATACTTATAGAGAGAAAAGGTATATTAGGAGACCAAGGCATCTCAATAAACTGAAGATAGAGCCAAAATATAACAGAAGTTGATGTTTTAGTTTTTCTCTAATGATCTACTTTTAGGGATGATGATTGGGGGAAAAGGACATAAGATACAAGCATCTTGAGATAAATCACTTCCATCTGTTAAAGCAAAGCTAACTTCTTCCTCTTTGCAAGGGAAGTATGTAGTCACTCTCTAGAGACATGAATTTATTTCTAGAAAAATCTGAATTGGGTTAGAGTGAGAGGTAAAGTAACATTATCCTCTGTATTATTGTTTACAACTTATTCTTTTATGGCAGATAAAGTTGACAAATTAATATCTGTTTCCATGCATTATGTCTGCTCCTTATGATATCTTTTCATTCATGAATTCATTAAAAAATAATTGTCAAGCACTTACAGCCAGTCAGATATTATTCTAAGTACTAAAGATAAAGTTGTGAATGAAATAAGTCTTAAGAAACAACAATAAACAAGTAACAAAATAAATATATAATTTAGGAGGAAAGTAAGTTATTACATATCTTTATAAAATCTCATGTTAAATATGTCAAAGCAATCTTGATAAAGAAGAATGGAACTGGAGGAAATCAATCTGCCTGACTTTAGGCTATACTACAAAGCCACAGTCATCAAGACAGTATGGTACTGGCACAAAGACAGAAATATAGATCAATGGAACAAAATAGAAAGCCCAGAGATAAACCCACACACCTATGGACACCTTATCTTTGACAAAGGAGGAATGAATATACAATGGAGAAAAGACAATCTCTTTAATAAGTGGTGTTGGGAAAACTGGACAGCCACTTGTAAAAGAATGAAACTAGAACACTTTCTAACACCATACACAAAGATAAACTCAAAATGGATCAAAGATCTAATCATAAGACCAGAAACCATAAAACTCCTAGAGGAAAACATAGGCAAAACACTCTCTGACATAAACCAAAGCAAGGATCCTCTATGACCCACATCCCAGAATACTGGAAATAAAAGAACAGATAAACAAATGGGACCTAATTAAAATGAAAAGCTTCTGCACAACAAAGGAAACTATAAGCAAGGTGAAAAGGCAGCCTTCAGAATGGGAGAAAATAATAACCAATGAAGCAACGGACAAACAATTAATCTCAAAAATATACAAGCAACTCCTGCAGCTCCATTCTAGAAAAATAAACGACCCAATCAAAAAGTGGGCCAAAGAACTAAACAGACATTTCTCCAAAGAAGACATAAAAATGGCTAACAAACACATGAAAAGATGCTCAACATCACTCATTATCAGAGAAATGCAAATCAAAACCACAATGAGGTACCACTTTACACCAGTCAGAATGGCTGCCATCCAAAAGTCTACAAGCAATAAATGCTGGAGAGGATGTGGAGAAAAGGGAACCCTCTTACACTGTTGGTGGGAATGCAAACTAGTACAGCCACTATGGAAAACAGTGTGGAGGTTCCTTAAAAAGCTGCAAATAGTCCTGCCATATGACCCAGCAATCCCACTGCTGGGCATATACACCGAGG
>ML661247.1:2526594-2550260 GCA_007570785.1 Antilocapra americana
GAAAAGTTCTTTATAGAATATTCTATCACACTATATTAAAAAGATAGAATTTGAAAACCAACATTTTACAAACACCATCATAATAATTGCTTGAGTCAAAAATATCAAATCAATGGACAGAGGCTTGAGGAACAAGATATTCACATAGTCTAAAAATATCACCTGACAGGTCACTTAATAATTATAAAGGCAAAAGCTACTTCTACAAGAAAAATCTGTTGGATACCATATTAATCAAGTGTTCAGACTTCACATTACCAATAATGGGACAGTATTGCTTCCTGATGTGATGTGATGTAATGAGAGTGAAACATCATCTATGTGTATATCTGTCAAAAATGTTCATACTAAATCGAATCATGAAGCCAGCAGACTAGTGATAGATAATACGGAAAAAAAAATGTCTGGAGTCCTCAAAAATGTCAGTGCCATGAAAAACAAATGGGAGAAAAACAAAAAAGAGAAAATGTCTAGGTAACTACTCTAGATTGAAGACACTAAACAGAACATGAAAACACTTCTTTGATTTGATTCTTAATACAGAAATAAACACATATAAAGGACAACTGAGGAAATATAGGTATGGATTGTATATTAAACAACAGTATTATATTAAAGTGTTGAGTATTATTATTATACTCTTGTTATGTGTGACCTTGTTTTTAGAAGATACATGGTGAAGAATTTAGGAGTGAATTATTATGAAATAGACACCATACCTCTACCAAAAACACAAGAGACAACTTAAAACATGGACATTACCAAATGGTCAATACCGAAATCAGATTGATATTTTTTGCAGCCAAAGCTGGAGAAGCTCAATAGAGTCAGCAAAAGTAAGACCAGGAGCTGACTGTGGCTCAGACCATGAGCTCTTTATTTCAAAATTCAGAATTAAATTGAAGAAAGTAGGGAAAACCACTAGACTGTTCAGGTATTGCCTAAATCAAATCCCTTATGATTATACAGTGGAAGTGACAAACAGATTCAAGGGATTAGATCTAAAAGAGTGCCTGAAGAACTATGGATGGATTCATAATATTGAACCAGAGGCAATGACCAAAACCATCCCTAAGAAAAATAAATGCAAGAAGGCAAAATGGCTGTCTGAGGAGGCCATAGAAATAGCTGAGGAAAGAAGAGAAGTGAAAGGCAAAGGAGAAAAGGAAAGATACACTCATCTGAATGCAGAGTTCCAAAGAGTAGCAAGTAGAGATAAGAAAGCCTTCCTCAGTGATCAGTGCAAAGAAATAGAGGAAAAAAACAGAATGGGAAAGACTAGAGATCTAATCAAGAAAATCAGAAATACGAAGGGAACACTTCATGCAAAGATGGGCACGATAAAGGACAGAAATGGTAAGAATCTAACAGGAGAAGAAGATATTAAGAAGAAGTGGCAAGAATACACAGATCTGCACAAAAAAGGTCTTACTGACCTGAATAACAATGATGGAGGGATTACTCACCTAGAGCCAGACATCCTGGAGTGTGAAGTCAAGTGGACCTTAGGAAGCATTACTATGAACAAAGCTAGTGGAGGTGATGGAATTCCAGCTGAGCTATTTTAAATCCTAAAAGGAGATGCTGTTAAGTGCTGCACTCATATGCCAGAAAATTTGGAAAACTCAGTGGGTACAGGAGTGGAAAAGGTCAATTTTCATTCCAATGCCAAAGAATGTTCAAACTACTGCACAAATTGCAGTCATTTTACATGCTAGCAAGGTAATACTCAAAATCCTTCAAGCTAGTCTTCATGTACTGAGAACTTCATGTACTGAGAACTTTCAGATGTACAAGCTGGATTTAGAAAAGGCAGAGGAACAAAAGATCAAATTGCCAACATCCCCTGGATTATAGGAAAAGCAAGAGAGTTTCAGAAAAACATCTTCGTGCTTCACTGACTACATTAAAATGATTGTGTGGATCATAACAAATTGTGGGAAATTCTCAAAGAGATGGGAATAACAGACCATCCTACTTGCCTCCTGAGAAATCTGTATGCAGGTCAGGAAGCAACAGTTAGAACTGGACATGGAATGACAGACTGGTTCCAAATTGGGAAAGGAGTACGTCAAGGCTGTATATTGTCACCTTGCTTATTTTACTTATATGCAGAGTACATCATGTGAAATTCTGGACTGGATGAATCACAAGCTGGAATTAAGATTGGTGGGAGAAATATCAATAACCTCAGATATGCAGATGATGCCACCCTTATGGCAGAAAGTGAAGAGAAACTAAAGAACTTCTTGGTGAAGGTGGAAGAGGAGAGTGAAAAAGCTGGCTTAAAACTCAACATTCAAAAAAACTAAGATTATGACATCTGGTCCCATCACTTCATGGCAAATAGATGGGGAAAAAATGGAATAAGTGGCCAACTTTATTTTCTTGGGCTGCAAATCACTGTGGATGGTGACTGTAGCCATGAAATTAATAGATGTTTGCTCCTTGGAAGAAAAGCTATGACAAATCTTGCCAGTGTATTAAAAAGCAGAGACATTCCTTTGCTGACAAAGTTCCATCTAGTCAAAGCTTGGTTTTCCAGTAGTCATGTATGGATATAAGAGCTGGACCATAAAGAAGGCTAAACACCAAAGAACTGAAGCTTTTGAACTGTGGTGCTGGAGAAGACTCTTGAGAGTCCCGTGGACAGCAAGGAGATCTAACTAGTCAATCCTAAAGGAAATCAACCCTAAATAGTCATTGGAATGATTGAAGCTGAAACTCCAATACTTTGACACCTGATGTGAGGAGATGACCTACTGGAAAAGACAGTGATTCTGGGAAAGACTGAGAGCAAGAGGAGAAGGTGGTGACAGTGCTGAGATGGCTAGATGGCATCATCGACTCAATGGACATGAGTTTGAGCAAACTCTGGAAATTAGTGAAGAACAGGGAAGCCTGGAGTGCTGCAGTTCATGGGGTCACAAAGATTCGGACATGACTGAGCAACTGAAGAACAAGACACAATACTCTCAAGGTAAGCACCAAGTACATATGGGGTTTGGGGAGACACACACATACGAAAAAAGAGAAAATGCTCAAATGTCAAATCATCTTATGTTAGTAACTGGTAAATCTAGGTGAAGAGTATGTGGTAGTTCATTATATTATTCTTGAAACTTTTGTGTAAGTTCAATATTTTTCAAAATAAAAAAATTGTAGGGAAATATAGGTAGGGGTTATATATATTCTGCTGATTACCTCACTACCACATGGCATATTAAAATGAAAGCTAGTATCTGGCTGAGTTCTGCCATACATTATCAGGCAAAAAAGAAAAGTCATACAATCTGTTCTTCCATGTACTTTGAAGTTCTTATCATTTATCTCCTTACAAATTTAGATAACATTTTGCATGTAAGATGTAAATTTTACTTTAGAAATGGATGCACCAATATTCTGATGGCAGGATCAGCAAGTCTTATAATTTCGTAAGACAAGATTCTCATGTTTAAGGTGGGGGATTCGTGTCAGTCCAGTGTCTTGGATCTAGTGATTTTTCTTGAAGTGGTCGGATGATTGAGTTTCCCAGATCCTTGTTCACAAAGGTTGGAGTTTCCTGTACAACTTTCTTGTTCTTATTGTTCAGTCACTATATCATGACTGACATTTTGCAACCCCCTGGACTGCAGCATACCAGGCTCGTCTGTCCTCTACTATCTCTCAGAGTTTGCTTAAATTCATGTCCACTGAGTTGGTGATGCTATCTAACCAGTTCATCCTCTGCCACATTCAATCTTTCCCAGTATCAGGATATTTTCCAATGAGTCAGCTCTTCACATCAGGTAGCCAAAGTATTGGAGCTTCAGCTTTAGCAACAGTCTTTCCAATGAATATTCAGGGTTAATTTCTCTGAGGATTGACTGGTTTGATCTGCTTGCAGTTCAACTTTCCAGCCACCTAGAATTTTGAACTATTCTAATATTATCCATAAAAACTTATTTATTAATGTCCTTTGCAGCAACATGGATATACGTAGAGAGTGTCATTGTCTTTTTACACAGTTCATGAAGTTCTCACAGCAAGTGTACTGGGGTGGTTTTCCATTCCCTCCTCCAGTGGATAATGTTTTTTCTGAACTCTCTTCACTATGACCCATCTGTCTTGGGTGGCCCTACATGGCATGGTTCATAAATTCATTGAGTTACACAAGCCCCTTCGCCACAACAGGTAGTGATCCCTGATGCTAGGAAAGATTGAGAGCAGAAGGAAAAGATGGTGTCAGATTGAGAGAATCAATTCCTAGGCACGTTGATAAGAAGTCCAGTGTCCCCAGGGAGGAGAAAGGGGTCTGAGGTTCTTAAGGAGGAGATAGGGGTGTGCAATTCTCAAGGAGGAGGAATGGACAAAGTTTTTTCTACATTCCTTAGTAAGAATTTATAACAATAATGTATCTTGCTTGAGGACAAGTTTCTGCACCTGAAAACCTTCTGCCTAATCCTATTATCTTAAAATGTATATTGTGGCAGTGAGTGTAGTAAGATCTTTACAGCCTTGAGACATGCTTTAGATTTATTGCAATAACAGATTAAAAAAACATATAACACCCTTGCTAACACTAGCAAGGGGGCCATTCTCTGTCCCCCTTCTGATGTCTATGTCAGAAGCTTTCTCTGTCCCTTTTCACTTTAATAAAACTCTGCTATAAATAAATGCAAACATACTTACCTAAAAAAATAAAAATAAAACTATGCTACACAAAATCTCTAGAGTGATCAAGACTGGTCCCTGGTCCCAAAGTTAAGTCTTCTTCGGAGATCATGAATCCAACACCATTCACCGTAAGCTACCAAGAAGATGAGATGGCTGGATGGTGTCACCAATGCAATGGGCATGAACTTGGGAAACTTTGTGAGATGGTGAGGGACAGGGAAACCTGGCATGGTGCAGCCCATGGGGTTGCAAAGAGTCGGATACGACTGAGCAACTGAACAACACACTAAGCCATACTAAGTGTCATACTAAGTGACATAAGTCAAACAGAGGACAAATACCATATGACATCCCTTATATGTGGAATCTAAAAATAAATGATACCAATGAATTTACAATATAGAAAGACAGAGTTTGAGAATGAGCTTATGGTTGCCAGAGGGGAAGGGATAGTTAGAGAGGATGAATATGTACACACTGGTATATTTAAAATGGAGAACCAATAAGGACATACTGTATAGCACATGGAACTCTGTTCAATCTTATGTGGCAGTCTGAATGGGAGGGGTTTGGGGGAAAAGGATACATGTATATGTATGCCTGAGTTTTTTCACTATTCACCTGACACTGTCACAACATTGGTTGTTAACTGGCTATGCTTAGTTGCTCAGTCATATCTGACTCTTCGTAACCTCATGCACTGTAGCTTGCCAGGTTCCTCTGTCCATGGGATTTCCCAGGCAAGAATACTGGAGTTGGTTTCCATTTCCTTCTCCAATCAGCTATACCTTGATAAAAATAAGTTTTAAAAGATAAAATGGATAACCAGTAGGGAATAAATATAAAGAAAAATTTATTTCCTATGCTAACTAAAGAACTCTATGTTGTACATCAAGATAGAAATACTTGCAAAACTTGAAGCATATCCTTGGAATGATAACCATCCACTACTAACTCCATCTGAGTTATACATTAATGTTGACCCACATCCATGTTTTCATTACTTGATTTATATCAAAGTGTTTTAAAATAAATTATGGCCTAAATAATGTAAGCCCTATGCTTTACTTTTGGCAAATAATTATATTTTCTTTTTTAAGTAAGATATTTGTTATTCTTAGTTGTTCATTTATTCATGAATTGATTCATTGATTTATGAATTCAACATTTAACATACAAAATTGAGTGGTTTTTATGTATTGGAATATTGTGCTATGTGTAAAAGACACAAATAGAGATCAGATATAGTACTTGCCATCAAGCTGATGGTAGAAACTGAGATGCACAGTGTGCTAAGTTCTATAAAGAAAGAGTTAGGGAACGTTTCACAGAGAAGTTGACCTTTCTTCTGGTTTTTCCAAGGACAAGAAAACAACAGCTGGATAAGTTGAGGAAAGGCATTGGGAGTAGGAAATTGGATATGCAAAGGTATGTCAATCAAGATGCATTGCGGAAAATTGAAAGAGTTGTGAATAGTCAAATGTTGCATAAAAGAAAGTAGGTTAAAAAAATCAATCAGTGTCAAATTATGATGTCCCATTTTCTGTCATTTTAAATTACTTAGATTTGCTGCCTAGGCCTAACTCAATCAGTATTTTACAAACTTGCTTGTTTGTAAAAATCACCTGGCACTTGCAAACCATATGGATTCCTATACCCTAAGTTCCTATGGAATTTATGCCTGAGTAAGGCTAAAGTGAGTCTTTGATCAGCACTACTTTAAACAGGCTCCCCACACATGGGGAGATTCATAATATGGCAAGTTCGATAAATAGTATGTTGAACCAATTTTATCCCATTTTTTTCTGTTTAATATATTGAGCTTCCACAAGTTATCTCACTTGATAAACAGGAATCTGCTGATTTCTATTTTATTTCTGCAAATCATTGCTTTAAGCAGCAGAAAGGGAATGCAATATTCAAATTTATGTTTTAGAAATATAACTGGCAATACTGTGAAGGATATTATGCATATGGAAGAACTGAGGCAGAAAGCCAATATAAGAACCCTCTACAATAGATTAGATAGAACATAGTGAGGCCTTCTGTCAGGTTTCAGTAGCAGGAATGAATATGAGGGAATAGATTTAGGCTGTACTTAGTCGGCACAATGCACAGGGCTAGTTTTGATTGGAAGCAAGGTGTGAGTGAGATGATTCTGAAATGACTCCTAGGGGACTTGGCTAGTGGTACTGTGGATAAGAATCTGCCTGTCAATGCAGGAGGCACAGGTTTGATCCCTGGTCCAAGACGATTCCACAAGCCACAGAGCAACTACTGAACCTGTGCTCCAGGGCTTGGAAGCCACAACTACTGAGCCCATGTGCTGCAAGGACTGAAGACCATATCCTCCCTGGAGCCCATGCTCCCCAAGAGAAGCCACTGCAATGAGAAGACCGCACATAGCAATGAAGAGTAGCCCTCACTCGCTACAATTAGAGAAAGCCTAGGCATAGCAATGAAGACCCAGTGCAGCCAAAAATAAACAAACAAATAAGTTTTTTAAAGTGAACAGGAACAGCTGAAGTTAATTTTTTAAAAGTAGAAATGACTCCTAGGCTTTTAGTTTTGGTGACTGGGTAGATGGTGAATCCATTAACTGGCAAAAGAAAAATGGGGTAAAGTGGCAAGTTTGGTAAGACAGTTCAATCTGAGGCGGCTTCAGTATAAACAGAGCAGGCAGACTTTTCTCATACATAATCAAAAATAAAACTCTAGGACTCAAGAAAGAGGGGTTGAAAATACAAATTTATGAAACATTCATTTCTAGGGCAAGGGTTTTTTTAAATCTAGGCTTTAGAAGTATATGGAACCTCTGAAAATGTATGTAAATATTACACACACACACACACACACACACACACACATATCTATATACATTTTTCTGGGAAGATGGACTAGGTTTCGTTTGATTTTTTAAAAGGTCCCTGACCCCCTAAACAAATAAAAACTAATCTAGGTAGTAGTTCAGAGTGAACTTGCATAAAATCATCAATTTGAGCATTGTTTGCATTTGGATTATTTTGTCCTCACTTAGGGGTGTGAGAGCTCCCTTGAATTTTCCCTAAGAACATAATTCCTATTTGTAATACTACACAAATGAGAAATTTAGGTTTTTGAATGATGATCTTGTGTGTCAAACTCACATACTTATTAGTATTATAGCTACCAGTACAATTTCACTGGAGATGTCTTCATATGTGTTTTGAATGTCTGAGATTTCTTGGGAGAAGCTTTAATGATAAGCCTTATTTGACCAGGTCCTCAAGTCACAGCAAAACTCACTGTTCTAACTTAGTAATTACTCAAAACTTCAAAGAAGAGGTATATTGTGGATGGGCTTACTCATAACTGCAAAGGGAAAGTAGAGCTTAATGCATCCCATATTGTAACATATGAATAAAAATATGTCCCTGGAAACAAGTTTTCAATCCTCCTTTTTGAGAGAGAGGTTTTTTAAATCTATTTTTTAAATCAAGGATGCTATTTATACCATAAGTTCACTGCATACAATTTTTTATATGGTAAGCTTGAATGAATTTAAAGAATATTCCTATCTAATAACAGAAATGATTTCCAGTGTCTCAAAAATAACAGAGTGTCAGTTCCTGTGAAGACAGAGTAAACATACTCTACTCTGGCTCTCTCCTATACTGAAAGCAACTATAATCCCTTAGATTGAATGGAGCAGCTATCTGGGGTGTCTGAAAAATAAATGATAGCCAGATGGAGCTGGGAAAAAATCAGAACTTGAAGAATGAACAATCTGGCATTGAGGTACCTTTTTTTTTTCTTTTTTCACTTCTGTAGGTCCTGACATAGACTCAAATATGGCCTTTTCCTGGAATTGCAACAAGTACAGATTAGAAGCTCAGAAGTCATCTCTTTCTGGTCTGAGTCAGGGGGAGGAGAATGTCACAAGCCCCATTTCTTATACTACAACCCTGTTGTAGTGGTACAGCAATAGGCAAGCAGGCACCTAAAACTCTGAAGACAGAAAGTTCTTCTCTATTATTTTTTTTCTTCTATTTCAAATATTTTTTTCAATTTAATAGGGAATTTTAATTTTTTATTGTAACAAATTCAATAAAGACATTTTACTTTAAAATATTGTGTTGGTTCTGCCATACATTGGAATGAATCCACCATGGGTATACATGTGTTCCCCTTCCAGAAGCCCCCTCCCACCTCCCTCCCGATTCCATCCCTCTGGGTCATCCCGGTGCACCAGCCCTGAGCACCCTGTATCATGCATCGAACCTGGGCTGGCGATTCGTTTCACGTATGATAATTTACATGTTTCAATGCCATTCTCCCATATCATCCCACCCTTGCCCTCTCCCATAGAGTCCAAAAGACTGTTCTATACATCTGCGTCTCTTTTGCTGTCTCGCATATAGGGTTATCGTTACCATCTTTCTAAATGCCATATATATGCGTTAGTATACTGGACTATGGTCCAAAGATAGTGTGGGGGCAAGTCTGTTGCTTATTCTGTCTCTAACCTCCTGTCACTTGACCCTAGAAACACAGCCAGATACAGAAGTTTGTGACAAAACAGAAAGAAAAAACAGTCTGGTTTTCTAGTGCAATAACCAAGAAGCAGGACCTTTGTGAGATGGAGAATATGAGGGAGATCAGGGAGAAGTGACTTGAAAATGGGAACCCCTAAAGTTGCTGATGTATGCTGGACTCATATGCAAATTGTTTGTGCATAATATATGACCCTATAGAGCATACCCAAAGTCTCAGACTGGCCTCTTGGTAGTACACACAGTGGGCAGATCCAAATAGTACTGTTAAAACTTTGGAAACTGAACTTAAATTAGAACCACAGCCAAAATAAGGCAAGTTGAAACATGTGGCCTAAATCTAATTGGTTCAATGGACAATTTTAAAAAAACTCATAGGATTTTTTAAAGACTCAGAATCTTTGTAATATTAAAAATGTTCAAGAGACAATTAAAATATGTTCAATATACAAAGACTAGGAAATTCTGACAAATTCTCAAAGGAAAACACAATTAACTGACATTCACCCCAGGATGACCCAAATGCTGTAATTATCCAATAAATAAATAAAACCCACTCTTTAGAAGCTATTATAACAATGCCTTGTGAACTAAGGGGAAGTAGTCCTGAAGGGGAAAGAAAACTAGAAAGACTTAGAAGAGAAATATAATAAATATGGCTTTAAAAAATGAAAATTAGATAAACTCAAATTTCACCAAACATAACCATCCATGGTTCTAGAATGGGGAAATAGGGACTTCTGAGACAATGCTCCTCCATAAAAGTGATGAAGAAACAGGCAAAAATTGTTGAAATCAACATTTTTCAGAACTCTGAAAACTAAAGGTTTCCATCAATCCAACGTGTGTTTATACAAGAAAAATGGCTCGATCTTGACCTAAAACAGTAAATTTTGTGGTATTTTAAAATGTCCTTTCCCAACCTCCCCTGTTCTGTGGTAGCTTGGAAAACCAACAGCCTTAAAATCATGGTATTTGTGAAAATCAGCAACCTGGAAACCACCAGGAGAATACCGTGTTTGGAGCGCCACCCCTCACCCCCACTTCCAAGGCCCTATTCCTAGAGAACTGTCACTATTTGACCTGTTCATCAGCTTGCTGAAACTCCCATTCAGAAGAATCATATTTATCTGACTTGCCTCAAAGAGTTTTCAGTGCAAACAGCCCTTTCTCTGAGAGCATGTGTTAAAAAAATATATCCAACACAATTGTTTAACATCACAGCTGCCTGAAATGGTGACAATAATTAGGTCAAAGAAGAACAGGTAAAAAAGAACTAAAGGAAAACATGAAAGTGAGATGACCACTGGGGGCTTTGAAAAAGTCTAAAATATACCTTGGACTCTAGAAGATCATGCACATATGCTGGGTTGTGTACATGCCTAAGGAAAACCTGGAAAATGCCTAATCTCCCAACTCTGGCTATGTGGAAGTTCTTCACAAGCAATTTAATTAAGTGATGGCTAAGGGAGAGGAATAAAATACATGCCTGAGAACTGAAAACTGACCCAGAATATACACACAGGGAGCCACATATCAAATGATGAGATAGTTATTGTTTCAAATTTTTCTGTCGAATTATTAGATAATCATGAAGCTAAGCAGAAATTTCAGTAGCCACACATGACAAAAATACTAACTTTCAGAATTAGTCTAAGAAAGTCACCCAAAGTATACATAAGTAAACACAAACTGCAACAACACTGTGTAAGTTTAAGGTACACAACTTGTTGATTTGATACACTTCATACACACACACATACACACACACACACACACACACACATATGATTACCACTGTAGCATAAGCTAACACTTCCATCACATTATATAATGATCATGTTTTATTTTATGGTGGGAGAAATTAAGATCTAATACCTTAGAAACTTTCAAGTTTAGAATTTTTAAACCTCTGTTTATAGTCAACAGTATTGTTGACTATCAGCACTATGCAGTACATTGGCTTTCCAGAAATTATTTGTCTTCTAGTTCCAAGTTTATTTCCTTATACAACATATTCCCAATTCCTCCACCACATTGCACCCAGCCTCTAGTAACCACCATTCTACTCTGTTCAGCTTATTTCAATAACACACATGAGTGAGGGCACACAGTACTTATCTTGGTCTGACTTATCTCAGCATAAGTGAGACATCTATTTGCATTCTCATAGATGGTAGAATCTCCTTATTACTCATGGCTGAATAATATTCCATTGTATATATACTACAACTCCTTTATCCATTCAAACGTTGGTAGATGCAGGCTGTTTCCATAGCTAGCTATTGTGAATAATGCCACAATACACATGTGAATGCATGTATCTCTTTAATATCCTGTCTTAATTTACTTTGGATATACACCCAGAATAAAATTGCTGGATCATATATAGATCTATTTTTAATTTTTTTGAGGAAACTCCATACTGTTTTCCATAGTGGCTGTAACAATTACATTCCCACCAATAGTGTACATGGGTTTCCTTTTCCCTACTTTCTTCCCAGCATTTGTTGGCTCCTGTCTTTTATTTCCATTTAATTTTTAATTTGAATACTTTTAAATGTCTTTTTATAAAAGAACTTAAAGATTCAGTCATACACATACATGTAACTGTTCTTTTGTAAATTACTTTCACATTTAGGTTATTACAGAGTATTGAGCAGAGTTCCCTGTGTTATACAGTAGGTATCTGTTGATGAACCATTTTAAATATAGCAGCATGTACATGTCAACCCCAAACTCCCAATCTGCCCCCGCCTTACCCCCTGGTAACCATAAGTTTATTTCCTATATCTGTAACTCTATTTCAGCTTTGTAAATACCTTCATTTGTATCCTTTAAGATTCCACATATAAGTGATATCATATGATATTTGCCTTTGACTTACTTCACTCACTATGATAGTATTTAGGTCCATTCATATAGCTGCAAATGGTATCATTTCATTCTTTTTCATGGCTGAGTAATATTTCATTATATGTGTGAGTATGTATGTATGTATGTATATGTGTGTGTATGTATGTATGTTTGAAAGTTCAAGAAAGTGTTAGCTACTCAGTTGTGTCTGCCTCTTTGTGACCCCATGAACTGTAGCTTCTGTCCATGGAATTCTCTAGGCAAGTGCTTTGCCATTCCTTTCTCTAGGGGATTTTCCAAACCTACATATAGAACTAAGGTCTCCCACATTGCAGACAGATTCTTTACTGTCTGAGCCATCAGAGGAGAGAGAGAGAGAGAGTGAATGTGAGTGTGAGAGTGAGAAGTTGCTTCAGTCGTGTCCGACTCTTTGCAACCCCATGGACTATAGCCTACCAGGCTCCTCTGTCCATAGGATTATCCAGGCAGGAATACTGGAGAGGGTTGCCATGCCCTTCTCTAGGGGATCTTCCTGACCCAGGAATCAAACCCATATCTCTTACATCTCCTGCATTGGCAGGCAGGTTCCTTACCACTAGCACCATCTGGGAAACCTATACATATATACATATACACATATACATATATACATGTATATATATACATATATACATATATATACACACATATATATACATATATATACATATATACATATACATATATATATATATATATACACATACATATATATATATATATATATATATATATATATATATATAACGCACACCCCACATCTTCTTAATCCATTTATCTGTCTATGGACATTTAGGTTGCTTCCATGTCTTGGCTTCTGTAAACAGCACTGCAATGAATATTGGGATGCATATACCCTTTTGAACCACATTTTTCTCTGGATATATGCCCAGGAATGGGATTTCTGGGTCATATGGTAGCTCTATTTTTAGTTTCTTAAGGAACCTCCTTTTATCCAACTTTGTATGGATATACCTGCTCCATTTTTATTGCTACCTTTTGTGGCAGAATTCTTAAGCTTTTATGTCCTCTCTGATTCTTACAACTCACCAGTCTGGCTACTGAAAACTTCTCTTTTTTCAGAAGCTTGCTCTATAGCTCAAGTCTGTGGTTTCTCCCTTGCTCACAGAACATGCCTGATTTAAGAGTATGCTCCCTATCTACAAGAGTTCTCTCTCACCATGCCACACAGAGCATGCACAAGGAACCATCCACAAAGTTGAATGAGGCAAGTGTTTAGCACTCAGAGCTTCTGGGGTGCTCTAGTAGGGAGATCCCAGGATGTGGTACTCACAGAGGCTTCTAGGTAGACATCCTGCTGAATGAAATCCCTTTAATGCCCTTTGAAATTCTTAGCTGTCTTTCTCTCCCTTCAGTCATAGAGGTTCCACCTCAGTACTCTGGGTAGTATTGGTGAGAACTGGATTTCTCTATGACCTATACAATTGGAGTAACAAGGCAGTTACTCACTTGCTGTTCTTTTTCCTGTAAGAGAGGTCACTACTTTTGGATAGATTGGCCCCATGCAGTTTCCTTGGAGACATGTGCTGAAAGTTTCTCTTACTACTGTCACCACTGTGACCAAATTTATACACACACACACACACACACACACACACACACACACACACACACACACACATATATACATATATTTGTTCCAGTGACATGCTGGAATCTCCTTGGGTAGATACATATTTATATTGTGGTTGCTCATTTTATAATTGCTATTTACAGCATTTTTATAAGATTTATATAAAAAACAAACCTTCCTCTAAAATTTCAAAATAATTTTTATTTATTGTCCTACATATAAATGCTTGTCTTCCCCATATGAGTATTGCTAAAGTTCTTCTTTACTTCATTATAAAAATTCTTTTGTTATAATTACACCTCCTGGTCATTTTAGGTTCTGTTGTAGCATTCTCCCCTCCATGTCAATTCTGCCATTGTTGTTTTCTATTTATACATATTTTACTATTATAATAAACCAATATTATTAGTATTGTTGTTTAACAGAAACAATAAATTTGGAGCACACAAGTTTGATCTTGACACTTGTCCAGCTGTGTGGCATTGCTAAGTCATATAAAACTTCTGGTCCTCTTTCTATATGTCTGTGAATTGGGATAGATAATTTCTGAGATCTTTTCCATGTCTAAACTGCTAATTCTTTTTATTTGTTTTGGGAAAAGTTAAACTGTCCCTTAACACTTTTGATTTATATGATTTCTGTGAAACTTTAAAAAAAGTATATTATTTAGGAAAATTTTATTTTGAAATTCTATGAAATGATAATATATAGTCTGAAATAGGCAAAGTGAAATAAGGATTCATATCTTATAAAATATTATAAATTTTTACATACAAATTTATATAAAATTTCCATTTCCTTCATCTTATAAAACTTACTTCTTAGCTTTAATAAATCTTTTAAAAACCTGACCAAGTGAGAAATAATACTATAGTGGGATAGGTCTTCCCAAAGACTGAAACATTTATTAACTTTCTTCAAAGTAAATAACAAAAAAAATTCCTCTGTTGTCAGCAAAACTCTTATTCAAGCACAGGATTTGATATGTGGGTTAGAACTATCAATTATGTCTCCAGGAAATTATTATGATCTTAATGTTCTGATATTCTGTTCCCTGATGATATTACCCCAAATATTGATGTGGTTACCAAGAAAGTATTGCATATTATCAGGAAATTCTATAGAAACTAAACATATTTTTCTTTTGAGTATATATTGACGCATCAAGGATATTATTTAAAATTCTGCTCATCATGCCTAACAATGTAAATTAGGAAAGATACAGAGTAGAACTTCTAAACTGAAAGAGGATATGGAGAGACATCTACTATATTAATAGACTAAAACAAATATGAATTTTCCAAGATGATAGCTGAGAGCATAAAAAAAAACTAAAATAGATAAAATGATTAATTATCTTAGAGATGGGGGATAAATCTTGAAGCATGAAAGAAGCAAAAGTTGTAGTTAACATTTATTGAGTTATTGGGCTTCCCTGGTGGCTCAGCTGGTAATTAATCTGCCTGCAATGCGGAAGACCAGGGTTTAATCTCTGGGTTGGGAAGATACCCTAGAGAAGGGAAAGGGTACCCATTCCAGTATTCTTGCCTGGAGAAATCCATGGACAGAGAAGACTGGCAGGCTTCAGTCCATGGGGTTGCAAAGAGTCAGACACGACTGAGCAACTTTCACTTTTTACTTTATTGAGTACCATCTGTGTGCTTGGCACTTTCTAACAATTTTGTATGCATTTTCTCATATATGAGTCTTCATGAAAGTCTCAAGGGATAGAGCCTATTATTATAACTCTTTAAAGATTAGTGACATAACACAAAGAAAAATTTAATTTTTTTGAGGCTACATAAGTCACAAAGCCAGAGTTTAACTGAATGTTTCCAGAGTCCGTGTCTTTAAATACTATATTATATATTATTAATATATGCAAATAAACATTATTACTCATTTATATAGTCAATCAAGAAGAATTTCTGAGCTGATACTATGTATTAGGAACTGTGTTTGGCACTAGGGATAGAGAGGTAAGCAATTTACATCTAGAAGAAGAAACAAGTAAGTGTAAATTTTCATAGTGACTTGATACACTGTATGGAGAAAAGAGACAGCATAGCTTATTCCTAAAACTGAATATTGTTATTTCTCTAAGGCTGGAACAAACGGTACCAATGGAGAGATGGAAGAATGATAAACAGAAAGATAAAGACGAAGATGATGAATAGTTATGAGAATTTAATAAATGTGAACTTTTATCTTGATGCTTATAGGGGACCAGTGAAGTGGGTTTTAAGCAGGGAAGTTACATGTCATACTGGTATTTTAAAAAGATTACTATTGCTGTTGCCTAGAGAAAATTTTGGAGAGGGACAAAAAAGAACTAGGGAAATAAGTGAAGAAGATGTTGATGTTATCCAACAAGAGAAGTAGGTAGATTAAAATACATGAAAAGATAGAACTGACAGGACTTGGTGATTAAGTCATTGTGGTTGGCATCATGTTGTGGTGGGTGGTTGGCATTTGATTTCAAGAGGAGCACAGATCAAGGGGGGAGTAGTATGTATGTGTGTGTGTACTGTGAGTCATGTGGAGTGATAAAGTTCAATATAGTCTGGCTGTCAAGAGATTTTTGCTACAGATAAAGGTTTTGGAGCAATTAGCATACATATGGGTGTGGCTAGTCAAGAGGAATACATAGAGAATATTTTCAAAACCCGTACCCTTAAGAGAGTGGTTCACAACCGTTACTGAGTCTCAGAATCACTCTGGGAAATGAAAAATTTATATTCCCAGGCCCACACCTAGAGATTCTGACTTAGTCCACCTGAGACAGAATTCAGAAGTCTTCATTTTAACTGATACCTTAAGTGCTACTAATCCATGCAAATTACAAAGCAATTTGAGAAACATTAAGCAAAAGGCTAAAGTTGTAAAAGAAATAAGGAATCATTAGGGACAATGAGTGAGAAATACTTTGCTTATTTATATTCATATTGTTCTATGTGCATTCTTTGGAAAAACAATGGAAAGGCTATTATAAATGACTTCCATTTAGTATTCTAGTTAACTCTTAAAAAGAAAAAGCAATTGACACTGATATTGCAAACTTAATTTCTATGATCATTCTTTTATACAAGGTAATTAAATTCAGAAGTAATTTCTGTCAGGACAAATAAGCTGTAGAAGAGTCTGTTTGAATTTAAATTACTCTTTTTTTTTACCACCACAAATGTTAACAACAGTAGCAAAACAATCTTCTGCTCTAGTGAAAAATATACCATATAAATCTGCTTCCAGGTAGCTCTGAATTTTTTCAAACTAAAGTCAAATTTAAACAAGGCCATCTTGGAAGTATGTTTTTTAAATGTGATATACAACACCATTTACCAAACATGTCATTGCTACTTTTTTAACAAAACCAACCACAATATAAGAATGTATTAAAAATACTACTGATTCAGTTTAGTTTTAGTTTCTCTTGACAATCTTGGAAAACATAAGAAACAAGGAACGTTAATTGATATCTACACAGTAATTTATTATTTCTTTTATACTTGAAGTTTTAAACAAATAACATAGAAAATAGCAAGAAAAAAGCCTTAAAATTTATTTTAAGTCTAAATGGTTACCTGATTGGATTATGATATTATAGCAATCACTGCAGGTAGAATTTAAGTCTCATAAGGATATATATTAATACATTTTCTTTTGTTCTTTTGCACCTTTACAAAGAGTTTTTTCTTTCGTTTTACAAACATGAAGTTGATATATAGTAACAATTGTGTTTATTTCTAAATTACGTTTTGTAACAAATAATTTGTAATTGGAGCTCTTAAAAAGAAGAGAAAGCACTACATTTTTAATTAAAAATATGAATAGATGTCTATAGATATTGTTCATTTTGAATGATTTGCCACATTAATAATCATCTGCTGTGATAGGTGGGCTATGTAATACACTATTAAAGTGGACATTTAGGAAAAAAAATCTAGGGTAAGAAACAAATGTGTGTTTTATCAATAATATGCTATAAATCATGATGTTTAGCCATTTGCCTTATAAAATTAAATAAATTCTAAGCTAACTTTCTTAAGAATACTTAAGAAATTCACTGGGAAAAGTAAAAATATAGATGATCATGGTGCTTGAACAACACTTCATTGCTTGTTAGAGTGAGGAAACCCAGATCCACCCACCAGAACACCACACAAGCTTTCCCAACCAGGAAACTTTGACAAACCACACTTCCAACCCCACCCATAGTGAGGAACCCCGACAATAAACAGACAACACAACAAGATAAACAAGATGAAAAGGCATAGAAATACCCAGCAGGTAAAGGACCAGGATAAATGTCCTCCAGACCAAACAAAAGATGAGGAGATAGAAAATTTACCTGATAAAGAATTCCGAATAATGATAGTGAAAATGATCCAAAATCTGGAAAATAAATTGGAGTTATAGTTCAATAACCTGTAAGCAAGGATTGCGAAGATGCAGGTAAGCTTTAACAAGGACTTAGAAGAAATGAAAAAGAGTCAAAATACAATGAATAATGCAATAAATGAGATCAAAAACACCCTGGAGGGAGCTAACAGTAGAATAACAGAGATAGAAGACAGGATAAGTGAGGTAGAAGACAGAATGGTAGAAATAGACGAAACAGAAAGGAAAAATGAGAAAAGAATTAAAAGAAATGAGGACAATCTCAGAGACCTCTGGAACACTGTTAAACGCACCAATATTCGAATCATAGGAGTCGCAGAAGAAGAAGACAAAAAGAAAGACCATCAGAAAATTCTTGAGGAGATAATAGTTGAAAACTTCCCTAAATTGGGAAAGGAAATAATCACTCAAGTCCAAGAAGCCCAGAGAGTCCCAAACAGGATGAATCCCAAGCGGAACACCCCAAGACACATATTAATCAAATTAACAAATATCAAACTCAAAGAGCAAATATTAAAAGCAGCAAGGGAAAAACAACAAAGAACTCACAAGGGGAATCCCATAAGGATAACAGCTGATCTCTCAATAGAAATGCTTCAGGCCAGAAGGGAATGGCAGAACATACTTAAAATCATGAAAGAAAATAATCTACAACCCCGATTACTGAACCCTGCCAGGATCTCATTCAAATTTGAAGGAGAAATCAAAAGCTTTCCAGACAAGCAAATGCTGAGAGAATTTAGCAACACCAAACCAGCGCTCCAACAAAGGCTAAAGGATCTTTCCTAGATAGGAAACACGGATAGGGTATATAATCTTGAACCCAAAACAAAAAAGTAAATGGCAACGGGATCATACTTATCAATAATTACCTTAAATGTAAACGGGTTGAATGCCCCAACCAAAAGACAAAGATTGGCCGACTGGATACAGAAACAAGACCCCTATATATGTTGTCTACAAGAGACCCACCTCAAACCTAGGGACACATATAGACTGAAAGTTAAAGGCTGGAAAAAGATATTCCATGCAAATAAAGACCAAAAGAAAGCAGGAGTGGCAATACTCGTATCAAAACAACACTTATAAAACTAATTGAATCACTTAATTACTTATCTCAATTAACTTATGACAAAAGAATAAATGAGCTAAGGACTAGGGATCAGACTGACAGATCAGAGTGGAACACAGGTAGGAGGGGGGTTCTGGAAGGGGAATACATGTATACCCATGGCGGATTCATGTCAATGTATGGCAAAACCAATACAATAATCTAAAGAAAAAAATTAATTAATTTAGAAAAAAAGAAAAGGAACCGAGTCAATGGTAAGTGAAAATCTTAGGTTCCCACAAAAACCTCCATTGTGTTCAATACAGTAACTTCTATTGGTTTTTCGATTCTGTTATTTTCTAAGATTAGGGAAAAGAAGTACAGCCATTCAATAAAATAAAAACATGTAGCCTAGGAAACCCTAAAAAGTCTTAGTGGGGCTGAGAATCAGTTGGACAGCAACACTGATAGGCTGGAGGAGGAGAGGAAATTTATGTTCTAGGGAAAAAATACTGTATACATAGTATGCACATAGATAGGTGTAGACAGACAAAAATACCCACACAAATTCTTAAGACCACTTATACAACAACATCCAAATGAGTGAAATTATTTTAACAGAGCACCTCTTTGGAGGTAAAGAAATGAAGACAAGTAGGGGTAGAAATGGCATTATATTCCAGCTTTCCTCTTGTCTTTTACAGATCAACCTCATCCAGCAAAGATCCTGATTACCCATTTCCATAAAACATAAATGCAATCATATTTCACATCTGCTGCTTCACAACATGTCTTTAAGTCAAGGTTATACCTTTGAATCATTTAAAATGTTTGAATAATTAAAAAGACAAAAAAACCCTCTTTAACACTTACCAGAAAATAAGAGCATGAATGGAAAAATATTAGGAAGCCTGATTTAATATGCTTAATTATATTAGCATATCACAGAAGAAAAACCGTACTGAAAGATACTAAAAACCTATTTGATAAATTCCAAATCCATTCTTAGTTGAAAAAAATTAAAATTTTGACAAATTAGGAGTGTAAGGAATAATCCTTGATACTATAAAATGTATATTCTAAACATAAAATGAACAATATTTTATTTATAAAATACTACAGACACCCTCATTAAGTCAAAGGAGAAAAGATTTTTAAAAAAGGAAAAAGGATGATTGGGTATAATAGCACTTTGATTAATATAGGAAAATATGTGTTGGAGATTTTTAATCAATGAAGTAATGTTAAATAAATACATGAATACATAAAAGATATAACTATCAATTACCATTAGTTGCAGACAATATGACTGCATACAAGGAAAACACAAAAAAGTCAAACTAAAAACTTTTAAAATTAATTCAAGTGCTTTATATGAGTTAAATATGAAAAACCAAGAACTTTTCTTTATCAGAATTATAGAATAAATCTCCTTCATATTACACAGAAATAAAGGAAAGTTCCTAGATATAAAACTAGGTAACATGCCAGACTCATGCTAAAGATCTAAAAATTTTACTAAAAGACATAAATATTTTAAATGATTAAGTTTATTTGACATGAAGAATAACAAATGTGTGAAAATGTTTTTAAGAATAATAAAAATTAGCGAGACTTTCAAAACATACTATAAAAAGAAAACAACTTAAAATATCATTGCTGCAAGAAAAAATTCTAGAATAGAGTAGAAAGTTTGAACAGTTGCAATTACATGCAAGTTTTTAGTATATGCTAAAGGTAGCTTAAACTCAGTGGGAAAATATTAACCATCTAATAGGTGGAAAACTAGTTAATAATTTGACAAAAAATTAAATCCCTTTTTCATATAGTATATATAATTTGCAGATGTAATAAAAAGGCAAAGGTCTAAAATGAAAAAAATAAAGAGCCAGTAAATATTGGTGAATATTTAAATATAAAGAAGAGGACAACTGCCATTCTATGTATGGCATTAAAGATAGAGACCACTAAGAGAACAACTGATGATATTCAGATACACCACATTAACAAAGAATAAAAATTATATGATCATCTCAATAGATGCAGAAAACACTTGCAACAAAAATTCAACATTTATTTATGATAAAGGCTAACAGATTTTTGCCAAGAGAATGCACTGGTCATAGCAAACACCTGCTTCCAACACCAGAGACCACTCTACACATGGACATCACCAGATGGTCAATACTGAAATCAAATTGATTATATTTTTTGTAGCCAAAGATGAAGAAGTTCTATACAGTCAGCAAAAACAACACTTGGAGCTGATTGTGGCTTGGATCATAAACTCTTAATGAAAAATTCAGACAAACTGAAGAAAGTAGGGAAAACCACTAGGCCATTCAGATATGACCTAAATTAAGTCTCTTACAGTTATACAGTGGAAGTGGCAGTTGACATGATACTATATATAGAAAATCCTAAAGATGCCATCAAAAATCCAGAGAAAGAAATGAATTCAGAAAAGCTGCAGGATACAAAATTAATACACAGAAGTCTATTTGTATTTCTATACTCTAACAACTATCAAAAAGAAATTAAGTGAATAACCCCAATTACAATTGCATCAAAAAGAATAAAATACCTGGGAATAAATCTAATTAAAATAAAAGAAGCACTAATTAAAGAATTTGAAGATGGCACAAACAAATGGAAAGACACACCTTGTTCATGGATTGGATGAATTAATATTGTTAAAATGACCTTACTAACCAAGGAAATCAACAGATTCAATGCAATTCCTATCAAAACACCTACAGCATTTTTTACCGAACTAGAACAAATGATTCTAAAATATGTGTGAAAACACAAATGATCCTAAATAACTAAAGCCATTTTGAGAAAGAACAACACATTTGGAGGTATTATGTTCCCTGATTTCTACTATACTACAGAGCTTCAGTGACCAAACATTATGGTACTAGCACAAAACAGACAGATAGATATCAATGGACCAGAATAACAAACCTAGAAATATACTCACACTTATTTGGTAAATTACTCTATAATAAAGGAGGCAAAAAAATACAACAGGGAAAAGACAACTTCTTCAATAAACGATGGTGAGAAAACTGGATAGCTACAGGTAATAGAATCAAACTGGATTACTTTCTTACACCTACAAAAACAAAGTAAAAATGGATTAAAGACTTAAATCCAAGACCTGAAAAAAAAAATTCCTAGAAGAAAACATAAACAGTACCATCTTTCAAATCAAATTTAATAATATTTTTTTATCTGTTTCTTTAAGGAAGAGCAAAAATAAACAAATGGCACTATATTAAACTAAAAAGGTTTTTGCACAGAAAATGAAACTATCAACAAAATAAAAAGACCACCTGCTTAATAGGAGAGGATAGTTGAAGACAATATATTGCATAAAGGATTAATATCCAAAAATATACAAATAACTCCCAGAACTCAACATCAAAAAAAAAACTGACTGAAAATGAGCAGAGGATCTGAAAAGACATTTTTCCAAAGAAGACAGACAAATGACCAATGGGCACATGAAAAAATGTTCAACAACACTAATCATCAGGGAAATGTAAATTAAAACCACAGTGAGCTATGGCGTCACACTTGTCAGAATGACTGTTATCTAAAAAGACAACAAATAAGTGTTGGGGAAACCTGGGCACTGTTGATGAGAATGTAAATTGGTGCAACCACTATGAAAAACAGCATAGAGATTCCTCAAAAATTAAAAACAGAACTACCATATGACCTTAGCAATTCTATTCCTGGGTATTTATCCACTGAAAACAAAAACACTAATTCAAAGATATGTGTACTGCTATGTTTTTTGCAGCATTATCCACAATAGCCAATTTTAAGTGCCCCAAAATTAGTGGATAAAGATAAATGGATATATACAATGGAATACTACTCAGTCATAAAAAGTAACAAAATTTTGCCATCTGCAGCAACTTGGATGGATTTCTAGGGCATTATAAGTGAAATAAGTCAAAGACAAATACTGCATGATTTCACTTATATATGGTATTTTAGAAACCTAACAAGTGAATAGACATAACTAAATGGAAACAGAGTCCTAGATTCAGAGAATAAACAGGTGGTTGCCAAAGGAGTGAAGGGTGAGGATATGAGGGAAATTAAGATGTTCAAACTATCAGTTACAAAAGAAATGAGTCACAGGGATGAAATTTACAGAATGGGGAATTTAGTCAATAATAATATATTTTCTTTGCATGGTGACAGATGGTAACTAGACTTATCATGGTAATGATTTTGCAATGTATACAAATGTCAAATTTCAAATACACCAGGAACTAATATAGTGCTGTAGCTCAATTATACTTCAAAAACAGACTCATGGAGAAAGGTGATCAGATTTGTGGTTATCAGAGGTGGGGGGTGGGAAATAGAGAATTAGATGAAGGTAGTCAACATTTAATAAAGTTTTACTTATAAGATAAATAAGTACTAGGGATGTAATGTACAACATTATTTAGCATAATTAACACTGCTGCTCTATATGAAAGTTGTTAAGAGATTAAATCCTAATAATTATCATTAC
>ML661247.1:2598439-2650482 GCA_007570785.1 Antilocapra americana
AATAAAAAATAAATTAAAAAAAAGAAACGATTAAAAAGAATTAAATGGAAAATCTAAAACTTGAAAATAAAATATCTTAAATGTTTACTACAAAGGCTTAACAACAGGTCAAAGATTCTTTAGGAAAGACCTAGTAAATTTGATAGATCAGTAAAAATCTAGTCTCGAGGAGAGGGAGAGAGGAGATTGAAAAAATGAATTTATTCCCTCAGTGATCTTCAAGGATAAGTATACTGTAGAAGAAGGAAATAACTTCTTTTAGAATTTATAACCATGAGCAAGCCAAGTGTGGGCTTTTATCCAGAATTTCATTACCTTTCTGGGCCAAAAACAATTCATTACTAGAATTAAAGTACTCTGCAACTGGTAATCTTCACAAAAGCATGACCCAACCAGAAGCAACCATAAAAATTAATCTAGAGAAATTCATATTCACTCATGCCCCCCAAGAAATGACAATGGGTACCTTTTAAGGAAAAATCACTAGCACCTCAACACATGCAAGGTAAAACACAAAAAAATTAAAATAGAAAAAGATACTAAGACCAAAAGTCAGCAGAAACAAATAGCAAACCACACATGCAATGTCTTCAGATAGTAGAATTATCAGGTTCAAAATTTGTGCTGTATATTTGAAATTTTAAATAATTTTTAAACTTTTGAAAATGTTATTACTAAATAAAACACTATAAAATTAGTCAAGCAGGCTGGAAAATATCTGTATAACTAAATATGATAATATAAAATAATGACTCACGGGCAGGATATCAGATTTGACTCAGTTTAGGAGAGAATCAGTAATCTAGAAGATATATGCCAAGAGATTATCCACATTTGGAACACAAAAGACAATAAGGAAAAGGGGATATGAGGATGATATAATTTCTACTTCTCAAGAGTGGAAAGGAAGACAGAGAACATTTGCTACTGACTGAATCTAGCTAATGGAGATTCTGCCAAATATACTTCAGTAAAACAATGACAGCTGAGAAAAGTGGTAGAACAGTAGAGAGATTACTGAATAAAAAGATGTTCAGGTTATAAATTGCACATAAAAGTCTTGACAACATGATGACAGAGTAGATATCATTTTTTATGCTCATGGATTCTGTGGGACAAGAATTCATACAAGGCACAGTAGGGATGGCCTAGCTTTCCTCTGAGATAGCTGGAACCTCAACTTGAAAGACTTGAATGGCTAGGATAACTTGAACAATTGGGGACTGAAGTCATCTGAAGTCTTTTTCATTCATATCTGTTGCAAGAATTGTTTCAACCCAAAGACTGGGCTCACCAAGGACTGTCTTTCAAAGAGAATGTGTACAACTTCACATGTCGTGAACTTTTCATATGTCAACTGGATTCTGAGAGGAAGTGTCATAAGAGAGAACAGGAAGAAAAGGAGTATGTCAAGAGACAAAAACAAACCAAAAAAACTCAAGACTTTTTCAAAACTAAGCTGATTTGTCACAGAATGTTACTGCTACCACATAATGGTTCAGCAAGTCACAAACACTAGTCCATCATCTAAGGGAGGGTAAATAAACTTCACTTATTGATGGTAGGGTAGTAAGAGCACAGTCTGTAATAAACAAAATAAATGAGAGGAAATGACAAACTCAAAATTCAGCATAGAAAATTACCTCAGAGTTAGGAGAACAAGGTATGAGATCAGAAAAGAAACTACAGAGACACTTGTTTTGTTTTGTTTTCTTAACTTGGGTAGCAGGTACATAGGTGATACTCTTGCATGATTCTTTTAATTTACATATATTTATTTTTTATCTGCCAAGTGTTTAATAAAAGAAAATTTAAAATGTATATAATTCTGCCTACTTTGTGAAGAGCAGAACAAAGATGATCCACAGTAGAAATGGGCAGGCTTCTACAAGAAGATGTTACAGTAACTCAAGGTGAAAGATGTTGTGGCTTGATAATGGGTAGGTGTAAACACAAGTGTTATATTCAAGATTCATTTTAGAAGTAGAAGCAAGAGTTTCAGTTGAAGGAAAGAAGAAAGAAGTCCTAAAATTTTGCCTGAACAAATAGATGAAAGTAGAGAGATTTAAGGGATGGGGGTATTAGTGAAAGGAATGTGTTCAAATGGGAAATGGAAGCTTCCAAAAATAGGCTATAAATAGAGGTATCATGATGGGGGATAGGTGTAAAGTGGTAAGTCGTAGATCAGAAAATCTCCATTTCCACAGTCAAAGCTTATTGTTTATAAAACTGAGCTCTCGGTGCATCAAGCCTGCATCATTTTATATTCAGGTAGTGATTTTGGATGTTATGCAACTTGAAAATTTGAACGGAATTTTCTGGGTTGTCTATAAGCTATAGGGTAGGGATACTGATGAATAATGAACTTACACTGAAAAAAAAAGAGGAAAGGAATAATTCTGTTTCAGACCTTACATTTTGAGGAATCTATGGAAATGTCACTTTTGTTGTTTATTTGCTAAGTTATATCCAACTCTTTGTGACCCCATGGACTTGTAGCCTGCCAAACACCTCTTTCCATGACACTTCCCAGGCAAGAATACTGAAGTGGGTTGCCATTTCCTACTCCAGGGGATCTTCCTGATCCAGGGATCTAACTCAGATCTCCTGCATTGCAGGTGGATTCTTTACTGCTGTGCCACCCTCACTAGGAAGTTGCTATTTATGTATTTACTACATAAACATAAACATAGGAACCAAAATATCATTGATCCAGAAAAGAATTCTGAATCCATTCCTCACTTTAAACCTGGCAAAAAATAATTCAGATGGTTTCTTAGTTCCCACGCCTCTCCAGTAATTATGGGTAGGTTTGGGAATTGCCAGCAGCAATCTGTTCTTTCAGACAAGTCTCTGCTTTTTCCACTAACCTGCCAAAGCAAGGGTTTCTTCCACTGAGATTTTTCTCACCTGAGTGAAATGTATTTCCTGCCTTTATTCAGAATGCCCTGTCTCTGACTTCAATACGGCTTCACATTCTAGTAAGGTTATGGTGAAGAAAGATGATAGAGAGAGTTGACAGCTGGATAGAAGGAATAATAGTGAGTATCTCATTTTGTATGGTGTTTAGCCTGAAAAGAAGTTCAAGTCTAGTGCTGGAAGACCAAAATACACATAGAAATCTGACAGTTTTCCTGGCTTAACCAGAAAACAAAATCTGGGATAATCACAGCATGTGAAAAGTAGGTGAGGAAATTCCATAAAAGAAAAAATATAAATAAGGAGCTCTATCTAATTCTATATACAAGGCCAACATAAATCTCTGACTTTTGAAAAATGTATACATAGGACAGAATTCAAGCAGCCAAGTAAAAGCTAGAACTAATGGTTTTGAATTTAGGTTTTGAGTTCAAACAAATCAACTCTTTACCCATATTAAAAAATTTAGTAACCTTCAGAGAAAAGAAAATAAAATCCAGAATCTCTATAATATTTCAACCATAGAGTACAAGATACAATAGAGTATTTTAACTGTAGAGTTGAAATCCCCTTATGTTGGGACTGCACTTTGAACACAATATGCTTTCTCATACATCACTTCATTTACACCTTCTAATAATTTTTTGAGGTAGTTTGGAAGGTGGCAGTTATCCCCATTTTTAAGATGAGACAATCAAGATCTTTACTGGTCATGTGAATTGCCCAAGATTATAATAATTATTAAGTGGTAGAGCATAAACTCAACTCCTTGAGACCTTATGTCTATTTTATATCTTATATTGGTTTGCATGTTGAGGAAAAGTACTAGTTCTTGTCTACTGGATAATTGTACTCTAAGGACATTTACTGTAACTTTTTAGATTTGCATAATAAGATTAGTAAATAGAATGTTTGCTCCAAGTAACAAAAGTAACATTACCAATATTGCAATTAAAATGAAAAGAAAGACAATGGTTGTTCCTTTTTTTCCTTAAAATCATTTCAAAACATTTTCTAATCTTTAATTCATCTGTTACTGATAGCACTTTAATAAACTGGCCATGACAGATAATTTTATCATTTAAAAACATGAAGAAATGGAACCAAAGAAAGGTGAAGCTAGTTGCAAAACAACTACAAATAGAACCTCATGATTCTCAAGATCAAGATATTTTGCTAAGTCCTACTTTCATTTAAATCGAAATTGCCTTTAGAAAATCACTACATTATGCTAAAAATCATACTACAATGCAAGTGTATCCTAGGTGCTGTCTTATACAAAATTTTAATGCTTAAAGAGAACAATTTCTCTATATTGGTATATTAAGAACACAAGGATCATTTTCAAAGATAGAAATTCCTCAAGTAACAGAATGAGTTATAATGTGTTAGCGAAAAAACAAATTGATTTTGACTTATTCAACAAGCTTTTGTTTCTCCAAATCTCACTAAGAAACATGTGCTTGGTCGTGTCCGACTCTTTGCAATCCCATGGACTGTAGCCCGGCAGGCTTCTCTGTCCATGGGGATTCTCCAGGCAGGAATACCGGAGTGGGTTGCCATGCCTTCCTCTAGGGAATCTTCCAACCCAGGAATCAAATCCAGGTCTTAACGTCTGAGCGATCAAACCAAGAAAATTTTAATTAAAAAAAATTCCCTTCCTAAGCTTTTTCTTACCTCTCTTGTCCAGAGTTTGAAATACTATTTCAAGTGGTTATTTTGGGTGAAAATAACAGATTACTTTTCATTATTTGCCTTATATATTTCTCCACTGTTTTAAGATAAATTCTCATAAAAAGCATATATCACTTTTGTAATCAGAAAAATGTAGAAAGAAAAGATTATTTAAAATATTTGAATTGTGATGTCTAGAATTTTTCAGAAACTACCATTTCATTTTGGTATAATAGCTGAATGTGGGATAATGTACTAGAAGTTATTAGATTGGAAGTAATATTTCTGTAACTCCATGTAAGTACTATGATTCATTGAATGTTTGCTGTGTTTTTATGCTAATACAATCAGATTACTTTAGAAAAATTTAGGACCAGGAATCCTAACAATACATTTTGAAATGCAGGTTTTGAAATACACAAAAATAGATGTCACAAAGATTTTATTGGAAATATTTCTGCAAGCAATTTGGTTATGACTTTATTTACTCTTAAATTTATTAATCATGATAAAGATACCCATCTTTACAATATACTCTGGCAGATAGATGCTAGAAAATATAACATATTCTTAGTTCTGTGGTGTTAAATCTAGATTCAGTTCTGAAATTCTGATTCAACTTCTTTACATTAAACCCCTTGAGCCACTGTTTGATTCAAGCTGTTTCAAACCTGGCAGAAATTTAGAGGATAAAGGCTAGTCTTCAATGACATTAAAGAGAACAGTGATTTGGGGAATCCCTTCAGTGTGTGTAGGAAAGTCTAGAATACAGAATGAACACTTTATTATAGAAACAAAAACCCTTAGATAAATAGTATTCGTTGCCTGTTACATGTGTGGTTTTTTCCCCTATTTTTATTCCAAATGCCCAAAAAATATCCTTGCTTTTCTACTGTACTTTTGTAAAATACAAAACTATTCATGTTACTTGCTAAAGATAGTAAGGAAGACTTTATTCACAAGGGGACTATTGTAATAGGTATAGGGATATTATAGTAGGGGAGAAAGATTGGGTTCAACCCTGAATACAAGAAAAAATAGGAAATATAGTCAAGGAACAAGTTGTGGTCAAGCGGGTGAAAAATTACTAAGAGGAAACATCATGAGTAAGGAGTGATTCTGGTTAAACTGACTTAACAAGATTCTTGCTAAAGGCAGGTCAGGATGATTGATTAGACATCACTCAGGAGAGGGTGAAACATAAGGGATCCAACTAGATATCAAGAGTGATCAAATACAGAGGATGGGGGATTCTTGTTAAACTGATTAGGATTCTGACTAAAATTTGACAATATACACATGAACACAGAACTCTAATAGTTGAGGTCTCATTGAAAAAGAACTCAGAGGAGCCTGTGCAGACTTTGTCATTGCACTCAGTTTTAAATTTGATTGGGAGCTATGGTACTCCTTTGGGAGAAATGAGAAGAGACCTTTATACTTTATGGTTAATAAAAATCATTGCTGTCACTCTCTCTTAGATACTGTTGGTAATCAAATATAAAGCAAAATAAAATTTTAAATTATAAATTTTTAAGCCCTATGACATTTACGTTATCCAATCATACAACTGTCCAAAGCTCAAATCTTTTCACTAGTGATGGTACTTTGCTTCCCTTTACCTAGAAAAGCCTGTCCTCAGAGGCTCCATCTAATTGGGTAGTTTATCCTAAAGATAAAGGGTAATTTTTGTACAAAATGAGGTACTATAGCTTCATATGTGGTGACAAATGTCTAATTTGAGCAGCAACATTCAGGTAAAGCCTAAGTAGGGAATACTATTCTAGTAATCACCAATTAGTATTGAAAATGTAAGATGGAGATGAGACGAGCATAAGATGGAAACCAGTCTCTGACAAATCTTCCATCCAACCAAAGAAAATCCAAATACAGAGCAGTAGCCTATGAAAAGTTAGATCTTTGTCAAGAGAAGGTATTGGGAGCTCTTAGCTTTTAAAAATCAGAGTAAATGAAGGCATTAAAACTGTAATTTAACTTCAATTGTTTAAAGAACAATGTTACTTTGAATTTCTGCTTGATAGAGTTAATTCCTACATTTGAACACACAGAATGTAGGCTGCCCCACTAGCCTGACCATGTCGCAAACCTAAATCTAAGTCAGCCTACGTTTATGGGAAGCCCTTGTCAAGAAAATTTATGCTCCAATCACAATCCTCCAACCCAACTCTAGCTGGCTCATCTTACCCTACAAAACAGGACTCACTAGATTTACCAGGAAATCATTGATCTCCTAGCCAATGATGCAGTTTCCATGTTGCTGTTTTTAATGCTCTGTAAAACTCACTCTTGCCCAAAATCCCTTGAAAGGACTGATATACTGCCTGTGAGGCATGTACTCTCCCAATACATGGATTTTTTTCCCTTAAATAAAGGATGTCAAACTTGCCACCAAATTGTTTTACTGTTGCCATTTGACATAGTTGTCACTTTCCCTCATACTGGAATGGCTCCAGATAATTTTAGAATCCAGTTCAGAAGAGGTAACAGATAAGGTGACACATTTAGTTTGGTTTTAGTGGGATATGTTTGTGTTTGCCAATTATTCTGGTGAATAGTTTGTGAATTATTCTGGTGCATAGTTAAGCTATTGCTAACTGTCTCAGTGTAGGAAGAATTCGATGAATTTTCCTGCTTATCAGTCACTCAACTATCATGACATAAGTGTAGAGAGAGAGATTATTTCACCCAGCAACATTAGTATATAGACGATAGAGGCACAATAGAAGCTAGTATGCAGAAAATTCTGTTTTATCTTAGAACTTACATAAGAAAAAAAACTATACAGATTTTCCAAACTTGACAAGAATTTAAAATATAATATGAAGTATTATATAACTTTTGAAGCTTAAAGAAAAATTTCTAATTATCAAAAACAAATTCTGAACAACTATTCTAAAAGAGAGAAAAGCCAAAAAGATGACAAGAAAATATAAATTTTGGACAACAGTAAATTTTTTCTTCATTTTATTTTTTACATTATATGGGACTGAAAATTTGCATTTATGATTGCAGACTCTACAAAATTATTTTTATTCTCTAATTCCCTTAAGGAGCTGAAATTAAAAACAAAATGTTAATAGTGAGCTTTCAAATACCCACTCAGCCCAAAGGAAAAGCAATAATCTTAAATTCAAAAATCACAGGTATCAGATCCTATTGCATTCTAAAAATACACTAACAATAACATTATACCAAAAGACAATTATTTTATCTTTTTCACATCAAATATGTTTTTGGGGGTAGGGGCTAATAAGGGCCTGGAATTCCAGGTAGAAAAAGATATGCTAATATTTAATGTATTTATGTATTAAGAAGTATCAGCCAAAATCTGATGCTCTGAGATTACATTAGAACAACTTTGTTCTTCTGAATTGAGAAATTCAAGAAAAGGAATATACTGTTTATCTTGGAAATCTTCTGAAGATTAGTTTTAGAGAGTTACAGTTTTATAAAGAATGGTATTTTTTCTTAGGGCCAGGCCAGTTGTCTGTTACACTTGTATACCTTAGAACTAACTGGTACTTTTAATAATGGAACTGAAAAATAGAATTTTTTCAATGTGGTACTTTCTGATGCTTTGCGTTTTTGATGGGATGCAAACTGCAAGCTATTTAACATACTCAAAGTGCTGTTAGAAAAAGCTATCATTAGCATTTAGAATGTCTTTAAAAATCCTATCCAGTATGATGGCATATGTATGGGATGATAATGAAGTAAAAGGAATGATTTAACGAATGAATAATGTTTTTCTATTCATAGGACTATATCTACAATGACAACTAGAGCTGGGTAAATGGCCATGGAATAGTTTTATTTAAGAAGGCAGAAAATATTGGTGTGGGTTTTGAGGAAAAAAAATATAACTTGAATTCCTCCAATTTTCTGTTAAGAAAAATGACACTGTAGAGTAAGACAGCACTGCTGGGAAATTCCAATTTTTACTGGAGTGTGCAAAATGAATTTTCCTTATCAGTTATAAAAACAATTGGAGATATCAAAATGTTTAAAGAGAATTGGGAAAGAATGAAAACTAACTTTAAATGTGTCATATTCAAGAGGGTGAGAAAAGATGGTAGAGTATGAAGATCCTGGGTTCTCCTCCTAGGAATATACCAAAATTGCAACTATATATGGACAGTCTATTTCTGAGAATGAACTGAAGACTAACAAAAGATCTTCCACAAGGAAAAAGTAAAAGCCACAATGAGATAGGTAGGAGGAGCAGAGATACAGTCTAACCAGGCCCCACACTCCCAGCACTGCAACCAATAATGCAGAAGAGTTGCCACAGATTCAGAGGTTCCTCTGAATTGAGGGCTCCATGAGGCATTTGAGTTCCCCAGGCCAGGTAAATTGCACCAGGAAGACTACTAGCCTCCATAATATCTGGCTTTGGAAACTCACGGGGCTTACATCCAAGAGAGCCAGAGGGCTGCAGGAAACCAAGACTCTGCTCTTAAAAAGCAGATGCAAAACTTCAGTCAACCATGTTGTAGCTCAGAGGCAGCAGTCTGAAAAGCAACTGAATCATAGGTGGAGATTCATTGACTAATTCTAGAATGTGCTTGATGGGCAGAAGGATCTGTTGGAACTTTCTGTGGGTACAGAAGAGCTGATGGGTACCATTTTTTGTTGGTTTATTTATGGCTCATCCTCTACCAAGCTGTCCTAGCACTGGCAGATATAATTTCTCTCTCCCCTTCTAATCAATTAGCACCACTCAACCTGATCTGTATTAACCTGTGGATCTGACAGCCAAGGCTCCTCCAAAGTGGCTCCCCCTACTCCACCAGCAGCTGTTCTTAATCAAAAGCAGAGCCCCTCCAAAGCAGTCCCCCATCTCCACAGTCCTAGTTGGCAGCCTCAGCCAGCAGTAGAGCCCTTTCACTGTTACTCCATGCTGCATCAATCCTGGGAAGCACAAGAGCCATTCTAAAGGGGCTCCCTACCTTGCCAGAACCAATGATGCCTTAGGCAGCAACACTGCCCCTCCAAGGGCCAGCCTTGCACACCAGAGAACTAGCAACAGTTGTGACCAGTCCTTACAGCCAGCTGCTTCAGGGACAACCCCACATAATAATGGCCCTGCAACAAGTATGGCCTCATTACAACAGAAGGACAAATACAGTGCACACAGGGGACACTCCTGGATCACCTGGCTTTGGTGACTGAGGGGAACAAACTATTGGATCCCACAGGACACATTCTATTCAAAACAGCTCTTTTAAGACTAAGAGATGTAGCTGATTTACCTAATACACAGAATACAGAGAATCAGGAAAAATGAGGAGACAAAGGAATATGGTCCAAATGAAATAACAACAAAAAATCTCACAAAAACAACTACAAAAAACAGAGGAAAACAACCTTCCAGGTAAGAAATTCAAAGTAACGTTCATAAAAATTTAGTGAGCTCAAGAGAAGAATGGAAGAACAGATTGAGAATTTCAACTAAGAGAAAATATAAGAAAGAACCAATCAGAGCTGCGGAACATAGTAAAGAAAACTATGCTGGAAAGAATGAACTGTTGATTAGATGGCACATGAGGATCAGAAATCTGGAAGAAAGGTGAATGAATTTTCCCAATATGAACAGCAAGAAGAAAAAACCCCAAAAAACAAGGTTAGTTTAAGGAACACCGTGGACAACATCAAGTGTAGTAACATTCACATTATAGGGGTCCTAGAAGGGAAAGAGAAAAGGACAGAAAATCTGTCCTTTTTGAAGATACAATGACTGAAAACTTTCCTAAGCTTGTAAAAGAAATAGGTCTCCTGCATTGCAGGTGGGTTCTTTACCAACTGAGCTACCAGGGTATCACTATCAGCTGACTTTTCAGCAGAAACTTTGAAAGGCCAGAAGGAATTAGCACATGTTCAAAGTGTTGAAAGGAAAAAACTTACAACCAAGAATATCGTGTCTAGCAAGTTTATCATTCAGAGTTGAAGGAGAGATAGAGTCTCTGAGACAAGCAAAAGCTAAAGGAGTTACTGCTAAACTGACCTCACAGGAGACATTAAAGATACTTCTTTAAACAGAAAACAAACATAATTAGAAGTATGAAAATTATGAAAGAAAAAACTCACTGGTAAAGGCAAAAATTCGCTAAAGTTAGCAGATCGACTATATAACCAGTACACAGATTAAAAGATGAAACAACTAAAATTATATCCACAAATTAGTAAGATATACACAAAATAAAAGATGTAAAAGATGCTGTCACAAACATAAAACATGCAGGATGGGGCCAGTAAATACACAGTGCTTTTAGAACACACTGCAAGACCATTGTCATTCTGACAACAAATTCAGACAAAGACACCCCAGTCAAACACAGAATTACATGCCAGTATCCCTGGTGAACATAGATGCAAGAATCCTCAATGAAATACTGGCAAATGGAATTCAACAATATATAAAAAGGATCAGACTCCATGATCAAGTGGGATTTATCCTAGGGATGCAAGTATATTTTAATATCTGTAAATCAATCAATAGGGTACATCATATTAACAAAATGAAAGATAAAATTCATATGATCATCTATAGATATATAAAAAATTTTTGACAAAATTCAACATTCACATATGAAAAAACCCTCTTAACTAAGTGGGTATAGGTAGAATAAACCTCAACATAATAAAGGCCATATATGACAAACCCACAGTTAACAGCATACTCAATGGTGAAAAGCTGAAAGCATTTCTTCTAAACTCAGAAATGAGACAAAACACTTTTTTCAACATAATATTGGAAGTCCTAGCCACAGAAATTAGATAAGAAAAAGAAAAGGCATTGAAATTGGAAAGAAGTAAAAATGTCACTGTTTGCAAATGACTTGATACTATATACAGAAAACACCAAGGACTCTACCAAAAAAATACTATTAGAATAAATGAATTCATAAAATATGCAGGATACAAAATTAATATACAGAAATCTGTAGAATTTCTATACAAAATAGTGATTTATCAGAAAGAAAAATAAAACAATCCCATCTACCATGGCATCAAAAAGAGTAAAATACTTTGACATACATTTAACCAAGAAGGTGAAAGACCTATAATTTTAAGAACTGTAATTGATGAAAAGAAATAGAAGATGACAAAGGTCAGTGGAAAGATGTACTATGGTCATCGACCAGAAGAATTAATATTGTTAAAATGACCATACTAGCCAAAGTAATATAAAGATTTAATGCAATTCCTAACAAAAGTATCAATAGCATTTTTCAGAGAACTGGGGGAAAAATCCTAAAATTTGTATGAAAACACAAAAGAGACCCAGGATAGTCAAGGCAATCTTGAGAAAGAACAAAGTTGGATGTTTCACACTACTTGATTGTAAACTGTCATACAAAGCTATACCAATCAAAGCGGTGTGTGAAAAGTGAAAGTGTTAGTCACTCAGTTGTGTCTGAGTCTTTGCGACCCCATGGACTGTAGCCCTTCAGGCTTTTTTGTCCATGGGATTTTCCAGGCAAGAATACTGGAGTGGGGATTTCCTTCTCCAGAGGATCTTCCCAACTCAGGGACTGAACCCAGGTCTCTTGCATTACATGCAGATTCTTTACCACTGAGCCACTAGGGATGCACAGAATAGTACTAGCATAAAAACAAACACATACATCAATGGAACAGAATAGAAAGCCCAGAAATAAAAGTACACTTATATGGTCAATTAGTTTTTGACACAGGAGGCAAGAATATACAATGGGGAAAAAACAGTTTCTTTAATAAAAGGTGTTGGGGAAACTCGACAACTACATGTAAAAGAATGAAACTGGACCATTCCTTGCATGATATAAAAAAAAAAACTCAATCAACTAAAGACTTAAATGTAAGACCTAAAACCATAAATCTCCTAGAAGAAAAAAATAGGCAGCACATGCTTTGACATCAGTGCTATGTGCTAAGTCGCTTCAGTCATGTCCAACTCTTTGTGACACTATGGAATGTAGCCTGCCAGGGTCCTCTGTCCATAAGATTTTCCAGCAAGAATACTGGAGTGGGTTGCTATTTCCTACTCCAGGGGATCTTCCCAATGCAGGGATCAAACTGGCATCTCTTACACCTCCTGCACTGGCAGGTAGGTTCTTTACCATTAGTGCCACCTGACATCAGTCTTAGCAATACTTTTTGGATTTGTTTCCTCAGGCAAGGGCAACAATAAATAAATGGAAGTACATCAAACAAAAAGTCTTTGAACAGGAAAGGAAACCATCAATAGCCTATGAAATGGGAAAAAATATTTGTAAATGATACATCTGATAGTAGTTTAATATCCAAATTACATAAAGAACTCACAAAATTATTTTAAAAATCCAGTTAAATAATAGTCAGAGGACCTCAATATACATTTCTACAAAGAAGCCATACAGATTGCCATTAGACACATGAAAAGATACTCAGCATCACTAGCTATGTAAATAAATTAATGTAAATAAAAGCCACAGTGATATTACCTCACACCTTTCAGAAAGTCTGTCATCAATAAAACAAATAACACATGTTGGTAAGGATGTGGAGGAAAAAAATGCAAACTTTTTGCACTGCTGATGGCAATGCAAATTGTTGCTATCAATAAATTGAAGACAAAATTGATGCAACATCTAGCAATTCCACTCTAATAAATTTGTATGGTATGGTAACAGATGGTTACTGAACTAATAGTGGTGATAATTTCATAATGTATTTGAATGTTTGATCACTATGTCATGCACCTGAAACTAACATTATATTGTATGTCAACTATACTTCAATTTTTTTTTAAAAGGACTGTTTTAAAACCACATCTTGCAAACAAAACAAAAACTCAGAGAAACAGACCAGATTTGTGATTAACAGAGGCAGGGGGTGGGGATGGGATAAGAGACCCTAAATAAAAGTGGTCAAAAAGTACAAACTTCCAGTTATAAAACAAGTACTAGGGATATAAACTTATTGTGTCAATCATTTCACAATATATGTATGCAAAATGATCATGTGGTACATATTAAATTTATACAGAGTTATATGTCAAATATATCTCAATAAAATTGAAAAAAATTAAAATTAAGAAGCAAAAGAAAGTGTCCAACTAAAACATATACTATAAGTTGGAGGAAAGAGATTTTAATATTACTTGCTACTCAATTAGCACAGGTTTCTCACCAGGCTAAAAAACAACAAATGCAAATTAAGTGGTAGAATTTAATCAATTAGTAAATCTAGGAAAATTCCTGGAGGGGAGCAGATTTTACCTTCTCAAAATGTGCCTCTTTGTTATATTGTTTATGTTAAGCTTGTTGTTAAAAGCAAAACAGCAGACATGAGAGAATCTGTGAAAACTGACTAGAAATTTACTTTTTTATAAGAAAAATTTATAAGGGAAATCTCTATTTTAAGAGTATCTCCCTCTGTGTACCAGGAAGAGATGAATGAATAAATCTCTAGAAATTCTTAATCAGTGGAGAAGGCAGTGACCTAAATCTGCATAACAACTCTACTCTTGTGTACTGTTCTTTGCATGGTCACTTCCCATAACTGACTTCCCACCTCTGACATCTTTTTCCTCTAGTTGAAGAAGGGGCTTCCCAGGTGGTGATAGCACCAAACTGTCTGCCAGTGGAGGAGACGCAGGAGACACGGTTTTGATCCCTGGGTGGGGAAGATCCCCTGGAAAAGGAAATGGCAACCCACTCCAGTATTCTTTCCTGGAGAATCCCATGGACAGAGGAGCCTGGTGGGCTGCTGTCCATAGGGTTTCACAGAGTCAGACCAACTGAAATGACTTAGCATGCACAAACGCATGCTAAAGCCTTCAGCTATTTCAGGAAGTTTGTTTTTCTTTGGTCTTTTCTCATGTGTACACGTAGTATATATGTTATTACATTTTGTTTCATTTTTCTCCTGTTAATATGACATATCAATTTAATTATTAGAGCAGCCAAAACAATCTAGAAGGGAAAAGGAAATTTCTTTTTCATTTCTACATTCCCTTATTGTGAGCATGGAATTTATGTGTACAAATGTATGCTGTTGGCTTGAGGCAAAATCTAAATGCTTTGAAACAAGTATCTTATCTAAGGATACTCACCTTAAGGGGTAGCAGTATCAGTTCTGTCATCTTTTTAAACAAAGGGGCTATTTCCTAAGCTTCCATGAATTATTTTTAAATGACAGAATGAACTTTGAAAAATGACTGCAACTGGGACTTCCCTGGTGATCCAGCAGTGAAGACCCACCTTCCAGTGCAGGGGAGGTGGGTTTGATCCCTGATCAGGAAACTATTAATAAGATCCCACATGCTGCAGGACAACTAAGCTCGTGCATTGCAACTACTGAGCCCACATGCTCCCACATGCCACAATTAGAGAGAAATCTGTGTGCTGCAACTAAGGCCCAGTGCAGCCAAATAAATATATATATATTAAATGTCTGCAACCATTTGAGTTATATGGGAAATACTTTATTCCTATCATTTGATTCATAGTTTTAATTAAATCTTTAAAAGCCTATTACCTAATTTAATTCTCCTGACAGACACTGCAGACTATGTAAGTGGATATCATGATCAATTACTTATAGGATTTCCTGCTTTGATGGCATACTTAATTTTGATTATACAAATTATAATGACTCTACTTTTGCATAATATAGTTGGAAAAGACATGGTCTCATATTTTATGTTGTGATACCATTTTTCCTCTCGAGGTCACAAATACTAAGTGGCAGTGATCTTCCTTTTCAGTTCAGATTTCTTTCCTGTTTTATAAAGAAAAGTGTCTTCTCTTGCCAGATAGGTAAAATTTAACAGTAAGGAATTATTTGCATTGCTGTCAGGTCTGTAACCTTCAGTCAGACACTTAACATTTTTTTAATTATTAAAGTAGTTTATCTCAAAAATGGTACCTCAAGATGCATATTAAATATCAACTAGTTAGCTTCTGGTATAAAAGCTATTTACCCTATTATTCTGAACAAAAACATAGCAGTTACAACATTTGCTAATTAAATTGTATTTTCTAAGACCAATTTATTGTATGTTTTAAAGGCAATAGCATTTTTTTCTTTTTCAGCAATATAAACAAAGTTGGTGTCCTACTAATGCTGGCATGAAAAAGAGCTAAGAGCATTCATAAAGTATCAACATTTTCAGATATTTCATGTTTTTCTTATCATTGTGAGCTTCATTTTATGATAATGTAGAATGTGTTTACCTTTGTACTTGATTATGTTTTCATTAAAATGGAAGCATTCAACTCCTATAGAATCTGTTTTATAATGTTACTTGTGGGAACTTAGATTTGATTATTCCACTCTCTAAACTTAAAACCTATGATATAGAAAAGTTTGGTATTATATCATTTGCCTCAGGAAAATGTAATTCAATTTTCTTGAGATCAGCATGGCAAAGGACAATTTTTCTCTGATATGTTTCTGTGTAATACAACTATTTACTTGCAGCTCATCATACAGGGCAGGAGAGAAATTAAATTTCATTCTTTCTTCAGACATGAATACACAGATTTGACTGTGGCCACATTCTAGAGCAAGTGAAACTCTTTTAAAAATAATTTACAGGGCAGCTCTTTGAAATATTGTGGGTTTTTTCCTTTATTTTTTGACAAAGTAGAACTTTCAAAAACTTAAAAACATAATGCATGTAAATGTAAAATTAACATATTGAATATTTATTCAAATAATTCATTGATGTTGGAACCAGTAAGTTGGCAAACTGGTTCCAAAAGAATCTGGAGAGCTAGGTATTGATAAGCAAGTGGATGAGGTTCAGAACCCACAACTCCCCAAAACATGACATCTTGGTATATTGAATATTTTAAGGTGAAAGAGTTTGAGAACTAGCAGAAGCAGGAAGGCTACTCCAACCTTCCCCTTCCCCTAACTCAACCCTGCCCATCTCCTTAGAATGTCCTAAGGTCTTCATGTGAGGTGTTCTCCCTCTTCCTCGGGGAAAGGAACATTTTCATCTCCACAGACAAAGAGAGACTGAGAAGAATTCTAACAAACGGAGCTTGCTAAGTTTACCCCAGTTTATTATACTCACCCCATACTCCTTAACCTATCCTATTCCTCCATATCTGTCCACTCTTCATCAAGCCTAGCATGAAAAAAACTCATCTGTTTCTTGGGGTCATCATTTCCTTATGAAGGATCCCATGTCACATAAAACTTATGTTAAATAAATTTGAATGATTTTCTACTAAGTAGTCTTCATCAGTTTTTAATTTTCAAACCCAAGGACCCTAAGAAGGGCCAACGGAAATGTTTTCTTCCCCTATAATGTTAATAAAAGAAGCCTAGGATACAATTGTTAAGTTAAAACCAAAAGCAGTCAGTGTCCTTCAAAATTCATAAACTCTGGGGGTAGTTTTTTATAGAAGGTAAATTATTTACATTTTTACTAGAAAATTTAGCATTTGCATGCATGCTGTCACGCGCTCAGTTGTGTCTGACTCTTTGTGATACCATGGATTGCAGTCCACAAAGCTCCTCTGCCCATAGACTCTTCCAGGCAAGAATACTGGAGGGGGTTGTCGTTTCTTATGCCAAGGAAATTTGCACATTAACAAGCAATTTCATTAACTCTGGGTCCTTGAACCAATAGCAAGCAGTGAGTTAAAGTACATAAACTTAAATAATTATTGCACGACACTGAAAAACATTGCCTCCATATGGTATTGAAAGAACATTCTTTCCTTTTGCCTATTTCTATGTGTTGGATAAAGCATCTCAACAATTCTCTTTATATGCAAAGCTTGAACAAAGGTATCAGAAAAAAGTCTTCACATTTAAAAGAGTTGTTTTTCTAGATTTTTCAAAGTATCATTCTAACCATGGCTTTCTAAACAATCCGTTTAATCCAATAAGCAAAGTAAATACAGCCTCCTTGAAAGAAAGAGGTGAAAAGGGCAGCTGAATATGGTACTAAGAATCTGAGCAAAATGATCAAGCTAATAAAATTGTGTCCCCCTTCAAATTTCAGTATAATCCATGGTTTTTAATGGTGTAGGACACTTGGGGTTGACCACAGAAAAGTAAATCTATAAAGACAGACTTAAGACATTCATTCAACATAAACTTGGGTAAGGTTTATTTTAAATTAAATAGGGTGAACTTTCATAAGAAAATCACTAGAAAATTTAATCTTTCCTCACAATTACACAGTTGTGTAATCTTCAACAATTACATTCTCCTATTGTTCATATTTTCTCATAAAAAATAGGAATTCATTTAGGCAATAATTTAACTTCATTTATGTGTTCCTAGAACCTACTGCAATGCTTGATCCATAATAGGTACTGAGAAAAATTATATGAATAGATGGTGGATGGATGAGTAAATGAGTCATAGTCATTGGTGTCTCTGTCCCATGCTGAAGGCAGTGTTGCCTTCTCTGATTTTATAGCAATGAGAGTCCTGTCCCTTTATTACTGTATATAACTATATTAAATACAAAAAGAATGTTGGCTAGTCCCCACACATTCATGATTATTTTCTTTACCTTCCCTGTTTTCCTTGCTTCCTTCCTCCCTCCTTCATTCTCTACCTTCTTCCCTTTCTCCCATTAGCTCTTTTTTTAAAATTTATTTTTATTGTGTTGGTTTTGCCATACAATGACATGAAACTGCCATGGGTTTACATATGCTCCCCCTCCAGAACCCCCCTCCCTCTTCCCTCCCGATTCCCTCCCCCTGGGACATCTCGGTGCACCAGCCCTGAGCATCAACCCTGGGCTGGCGATTGATTTCACATATGATAATTAACATGTTTCAATGCCATTCTCCCATATCATCCCACCCTTGCCCTCTTCCACAGAGTCCACGAGTCTGTTCTATACATCTGCGTTCCTTTTGCTGTCTCGCATGCAGGGTTCTCGTTATCATCTTTCTAAATTCCATATATATGCGTTAGTATACTGTATTGTTTTTCCTTCTGGCTTACTTCACTCTGGATAATAGGCTCCAGTTCCGTCCACCTGAGTAGAACTGATTAGCTCTTTATTTGCATTGCTAGGTCGGCATTTCTAAGTAACAGTCAATCTGATCCAAAAAAAGTATCTTTCATAATAACAGGATATCTGAAGGGCTTTTTAAAGCAGTTTTGTGGGATTTAAAGGGGAACAAAGAGGCTGAAACAACAAATGAGGATACCAGAAGTCTAAAATCAAGAATCATTTCTCTAGTTTTACTGAGGACTATACAGAAAATATACATAGGAAGCTCTGATAAGCCACCTGTACAAAGTTTAACAAAGTTTGATTTGGACTATATCAAACTAATTTTTACAATAAAAATCATTTCAAGTTGTTGATAACACATGGATTCAGACTATGTAGCCAAATAAGTTGAGAAATTTCAAACTTTCTAAACTTGCAATCCATTCTTAAGAAGTCTGATGGCTGGGAATTCAAATATAGCAAGCAAAAGAACCAAAAAGAAAAAGATCTTTACCAGGTTTAGGTGTTTTTCTTGCTTGGACTTTCATTTGGTTGCCATAGCTCTTTGATTACTAGAGCTACCATTAAGTTATTTTCGTGCATTTCTTTTTTTTTTTTAAATTTTCTTTACTTCATTGTGTTGGTTTTGCCATACATTGACATGAATCTGCCATGGGTTTACATATGCTCCCCTTCCAGAACCTCTTCCCTCCTCCCTCCCGATTCCCTCCCCCTGGGACATCTTGGTGCACCAGCCCCGAGCATCAGCCCTGGGCTGGCGATTGATTTCACATATGATAATTAACATGTTTCAATACCATTCTCCCATAATATCCCACCCTTGCCCTCTTCCATAGAGTCCATGAGTCTGTTCTATACATCTGCGTTTCTTTTTCTGTCTCGCATGCAGCATTCTCTTTACCATGTTTCTAAATTCCATATATATGCGTTAGTATACTGTATTGTTTTTCCTTCTGGCTTACTTCACTCTGGATAATAGGCTCCCTTTCCTTCCACCTGGGTAGAACTCATTCAAATGAATTTCTTTTTAATGCTGAGTAGTATTCCATTGTGTATATGTACCACAGCTTTCTTATCCATTCATCAGTTGATGGGCATCTAGGTTGCTTCCATGTCCTGGCTATTGTAAACAATGCGGCGATGAACAATGGGGTTCACGTGGCTCTTTCAATTCTGGTTTCCTGGGTGTGTATGCCCAGCAGTGGGATTGCTGGGTCATAAGGCAGGTCTATTTGCAGTTTTTTAAGGAATCTCCACACTCTTCTCCATAGTGGCTGTACTAGTTTGCATTTCCACCAACAGTGTAAGAGGGTTCCCTTTTCTCCACATCCTCTCCAGAATTTATGCTTGTTGCTTAGTGTTTCTGTGGTGAAACAAGGGCCTAGAGCCTCCCCATCCACCATCCTATTGGTGTCTCTATTTATAGTCCTTTTGTAATTACACAATTACCCTCAATAGTTTTCTTTTTTCATGCGAATTTGAATTAGTGCCTGGGAATACTTGCTTTCAGTCTCAAGAACTTCCTCCAATATTTTTAATAAGGCAGGTCAGCTAACAGTGAATTCTCTGGTTTTCGGTTTATCTAAGAATGCGTTTATTTCATCTTCAATTTTGAAATATAGCTTTCCTTGACACAGGATTCTTGGCTGACAATTTACTTTGATTACACTGACTCTGTTGTTCCACTGCCTTTCGGATTACATTGGTTCTAATGAGAAGTCAACTGTTAATGAGGTCCTCTTGTTTGTGATGATTCTTTTTCTAAAATTTTTCAAATGACTATTTTATTGAGATTTATAAGCATTGTCAGCTATACATTTCAAGTGCCTTTGTTTAATGGTCTTGAAAATTTAATGAAAGCTAAGTAAGTTCTTTCCCTTGCTGCATTCAAGATTTTAATTACCTTTGGAATTCACCATTTGTATTATGAGGCATGTCCTTTTGAATATCTTTGTATTTATTCTACATGCAGTTCACTGGCTTTTGAATGTGTGAATTAAAGTTTTACTTTCAACTTGGAAACAATGAGTTGTTACCTTGAATATTTTTCTTTTTCCTCTTCTGACACATCCATCAAACATATAATGCTACACTAATGGTGTTCCACATTTCTTTAAAAGTTTGTTCATTTCTTCTTATTCATTCTTCTCTTTCCAGATGGAATTATCTCAATTGATCTACAGTCTACAATTTTCTTTATTCGAATCCAACTCAAGTCTACGGTTGAGCCCATCTAGTGAATTTTCATATTGGTTACTATCCCTGTAGCTCCAGAATTTCCATTTTTTAAAATAATTTCTCTCATTATTGATGTTCTCTATTTGATGAGATTTTAATACAATACCTTCCTTTACTCTTTTAAGTATGGTTTCCTTTCATTCTTTGGTAACTGTACTGGTTACTTTAATGTGTTTTGATTGTTGTTGTTAAATCCCAATCTATTCACCTTCAGGTTGTTTACATTGTCTTTTATCCCTGAATGTAGACCATATAATGAGTTTATTTTTTGGGACGTCTCATGTTTGGGGATTTTTTTGGTGGAGGACTGGACACTTCATAGCAACTCTCAGTACTGGTCTTCCAACTTCTAGGACTTCCTGTTTTCATTTGCTTATTTATGTATTGTCTGGTTGGAATATTAAGTAAAGCCTATCTACACTCCTTCCCACCCTGTGTGAAGACTTTGACTTTGTTCACTGCAGGGTTCAGACTTGGGTATGTGCGCAGTCATTATGAAACGACAGGACTTTGACTGGACTCTTTCACTATTCTTGTAAGCTCCAGTAGTTGCTGGCTGATTGCTTTATTGTTTTGACAATATCTAGGGCATAAATCACTCCCCAGATGGACCTGATTAAATTCAAGCTCCTTTAAAAGTATAGTTTTTGAAGTCCCTGAGATTTGTCTTGAACCTAGGAAGGCTATTCTTAGCTACATCATTCCCTGGTTCTCTCTGGTAAACTAGATGGCCTATGGCTGAGTTTATGTCTCTAATGAATCTACCTGTCTCCTCTTCAGTTGTTTTTTGGCACAACTTCCATTGTTTTCAAGAGACTCCTTGGGTTAGGAATTCTTACACTCTGTGGCAAATGAAATAAGTTCCTTTTTGGAAATCTTCAGTCTGCCTCCATCCACTGGTAAAATCTCAAAGACTTGGCCCTAAAGTTAGGGGTGGGGACAATGGCAGACTTCTGAGTGAAACTCCCACTGTAGTTGATAAGAGCTCAACCAGGGGTGTAGAACAGGTCTATTTGCTAATATTTTCAATGGCCCTTCCTAGTAGGGAACTTCGTTGTCTTTATGATGGAGCCAGGGTGAGAGTGATCAATCATAGCCTCAGTATTCTCATTACACTGCACCCAAGGAGAGCCTAGGGCCCTATAATTAGGTACTGGATGGAAAAAAATGAGCCCCTATGTCTTGGCATCACTTAGACTATGCAAATTGTAGCTGGGACAGAATGAGAAAGTCTAAAGCCCTGCCCTTCCTGAGAACTGTAACAACAGTTCTCCAACTTTCAACTGGAGAAAATGGAGAAAAACACTGTGTGGCAACCATCTGGCTGGCTAGTATATTTAGATGTGTGTGCATGTAATGCTGCTCCAGCTGTGTCTGACCTTTTGTGACTCCTTGGGCCAGGCTCCTCTGTCCATGAGATTCTTCAAGCAAGATTACTGAAGTGGGTTGTCATGCCCTCCACCAGGGGATCTTCCCAACCCAGGGATCGAGCCCACATCTGTCTCCTGCTTTGGCAGGTGGGTTCCTTACCACTAGCACAACCTGGGAAGCTTTGGTTACTATTTACCTTTTGTGGGGTTTTCTAAGCTTTATGGATCTGTGGTTTCAGTTCATTCATTTATTGGGGGTAATTATTCATCATTATCGCTAAATATTTTTCTGCAGTGTTCCTTCTCTCCTCCTTATGTATTAAAACATTTGTGATATTGTCCCATGGCCCATAGATGCTCTGTTCTATTTTTGTTCATTTCTTATTTTTCCTTCAGTTTGGGTAATTTCATTCAATTATCTTCAAGTTTAAAGATTCTTCCCTTGGCTGTGTTCAGCCCACTGAAGACATTCATCTCTCATGTCTGTATTTCAAAAATTTTCATTTGACATTTTTCTTTTAATGTTATTTCTCTGCTAAAATACCCCCTTCTATTCATTCAATTGTTCACCTTTTCCTCTAGATCCTTTAATATGTTAATCATAGTTAATGTTCTTATTTCAAAGTTCTTATGTCTTCTTTGTATATGGTTATATTGACTGATTTGCCTTTTATAAACAGAACTTTTTCTTGCCTTTGTGGAGTTCAATTTTTTTTAATTTAATGATTGATATCATGTGTAGAATTAGGGACTAAGGCAAATGTTATTTTTGCCTGTAAATGGGCATGTCTCTGTTTAGGCTGTTAGCATAGGAGATTAAAGGAATCTAGTTTGAAATTACTCTGTTTTGGTTTTGCTGCTGCTATTGTTTCCTGCAATACACACAGATTGTCACTGATTTATGCTTAGGCTGAAGGCATATTTGGCAGTTGGTGTTTTTCACTGATAATTCTCAGTCTTAAGATTCCAACCATGTCTGCACATCTGGTGCAGCGTGGCTCACTCTTCTGATTTTTTCCCCTTCCCTACCAGCAAACTTCTGTACCTTGTTGTTAGGTGCTAGATTAGTGGTAGAGACCACAGGGAAGAACATCTGTTGTCCTTGTGTAGCTTCCTTCTTAAGCAGATAGTATTGCCTGAGCCTCAAAAGGTAGGGCTTTCTCAGAATTCCTACCTCTAATCTCAGTGGCAGGAAGTCAAACCTTGCCTTATATTTGAGATGGATTTTATGCACAAGAGAATCTCTTTCCCCTCACCAAGTTGTAGCTGGTATCTAATGTTATTGATACAGGATCTTGGGCTTATAATTATTTCATGCTCTAGAGAGACAATTTTATTCCTTCTACAATTCCCCTAGCCACAGCAGAGATTACTCTTCAATTAAGTGTTGGTACTGATGTCAATGAAAATGGCAGCATATGGACCAGTGAAAATTTCTTCACAAACAACAACAAAAAATGGTAAAAAAAAAAAAATTTCAAACCTCTGGAAATTAATCAAAGTCCTGAAGCAATCCAGGGGCCATTTACTTAAAACAGCTTAATCTCAGTAAGACGAGTGAACTAGGCAAAAATAAAAATTGTTCATTGAGGACACAAAATTGTCATTGCCAGAACCCTATTTTCCAACTCCCCCCCAAAAAAAAGTTTTTGCAGAAGACCATACAGTGTCTAACAGAAACATACTATAACCAACAATAAAATTCCTAATTACTTTGCTAACTCTCTAAATACCTTTTCAACTCACAGGGAAGGAATTCAATCAAAACTTTGTTACATACCATAAACAAACTCATAGGTATTTAATGTTTTCTTCCTAAACTAATAGAGACCTTAGTAAAGCTGTACAGACAAAATTTTGCAAATATACTAAATTCCTATGGTACAATAAATATCTTTTTATCATCAAAATAGAAATTTATTTAGGTGATTTTGGGCAAAAAATGATACCACCAAAACTAATCTCTCATTATTATTTCCTCCCTTCTTCTCATACCTTTCATTATTTCAAGAAGGAATCCAAGTCACAACTGACTAGCTAAATAGAAAAAATGAGGCTGCTATTTTTCCCAAATATTTCAGCTGACTCATATTTAAGAGTCAGCATACAAACATAATTGGTGTCTAACTTTAAGGCTATTTTAGCAATCCCTATAATATGAAAATTCAAAAATTCATTGCATAATAATGAGGAAGAAAAGTAATCCAGAGTAAAGAAACAGGAAAGCGTCTAATCTCATAAAACAAGTAAATAAAACAAATTAATCACATTGTATCATGTTAGTTCCTAACAAAATCTATAATAGTAACCACTCCCTAACATGCATATGAACAATATAGTAAACTATACACACATAAAATTGAATACAATTTACATCTTTTTCCCAGTTAATGAATCTTTGAAATCTATATGTAGCGAAGGTAATTCCAAGCCATGCATATTCTAGCATAGACCCAATTTCTACCATTAGGTTCAGAGAATTCCTACTTTAGGTAAAGAAATCTCAGCCCCATCCAGAAGGAATAATATCACATGCAGAGGAATAGAAACAAAGGAGCTCATGAATAAAATAGCCAGATTTATTTGAAGAAATACAAATGTGGGTAATAAATATTTTAGCCTTTGGAGAAAGCCATGCAGGGTTGCCAGATAAAATGCCCAGCAATTTGGATTTCAGATAAAAAATGAAAAAAAAATATAGTATCTATCCCATGCAGTATTTGGGATATATATTAAAATTGTTTGTTGCTTATTCTGAAATTGAAATTTAACTGATCATCCTGTATTTCTGTTTGACAAATCCAATAACCTTAAACCTACCCCAAGTACGTAAGTAGTTCAATCACTGTACTCTCATTTGTACTTGCTAAAATATTTACACGTAATAAAAAGTAGTGCTTATTTCCTTTCCAAATCCAACAGATTTTATCAATTATCAATGCGAATTTATTGGAAAAATATGGGAGAGATATTTACTCGCACAAGATTCTGCTCAAGAGTGTTAGTTTCCTTTTCTCCACCCCTTTTAAGAAAATGGATTATTTGTGCAGGAAAAACTAGTCAGATTGCCTTGTTGAATTAATGATAAATTTAGAGGAAATAGTCTAGCTTCTTAGAGAGCAGAGCAATTACACAAATGGTGTCCTTGTTTGACCATGTGAATTAAATACTTTGATACAGAAGTTATGAATTTCTTTGCTTCTTTCCTATGGCAATTAAGCTGATTAGCAAAACAACAACAACAACAAAAATCCTAGCTAAAGAGTTTAATATATTAGTCCCTGCTAAGCTGCCTCAAATCCTGTCACATATTTCTATAGATCTACACTGTAGGAGTCTTGATTTAATAGTTCTTTAAAATATTGCCAAACTTTCTCAATATTAATCTTTAGATACTTGTAGTTATTTCATTCCTTTTCAGCATTAGTTCAGGAGCAGATATTTACAAAAGCCTTCAAAGGTAATTTTAATTTTTGTCTTTTAAAATGTTGAAAGCTTGCCAAGTGTAAAGTAATGAGAACAAATTTATATGCTGATCATCCTGAAAGGTACAGGCACTTGTAAATTTAAAAAAATTTGCCCTTTAAAAGACCAAAATGCTGAATACCTGTTTCAAATGATACTGGACCTTTTGAAGTATTAGGAATAGAGGACATTATGGGTTTAGAAAGGCAGGTTCAAAGCTGCACAGTGTGGTGTTGGAGAACACTCTTGAGAGTTCCTTGGACTGCAAGGAGATCCAACCAGTCCATCCTAAAGGAGATCAGTCCTGGGTGTTCATTGGAAGGACTGATGTTGAAGCTGAAAGTACAATATTTTGGCTACCTCATGTGAAGAGTTGACTCATTGGAAAAGACCCTGATTCTGGGAAGGATTGGGGGCAGGAGAAGGGGACAACAGAAGATGAGATGGCTGGATGGCATCACTGACCCAATGGACATGAGTTTGGGTCAACTCCAGGAATTAGTGATGGACAGGGAGGCGCCTGGCATGCTGTGGTTCATGGGGTTGCAAAGAGTCAGACACGACTGAGCGACTGAACTGAACTGAAGGTTACCATAAGTGAATATGGAGTTGGGACTACCAGATGTCTAAACAGGTAGACTTTAGAAAAAATCTAGAGATAAAGAGGCTGTTTCGCCCAGTAGGAGAAAGGGCAGAGTCCCCAGCACATGTCAATGCTGACATTCTCAAAGGTCTGCTTGATGATAAGGAATATCTTGATAGACAGATAAATAAGAAAAGATACACAGACAACAGGTGACAGGTGTTTGACAAGCATCAGACAATATGTAAATAGATGACATGGCAGGTGATATGTGACAGACAATATGTGAAAGACTGCATGTGAGAGATGATCTACAGACGACATGAGAAACAGGTGACATAGGACAGGTGGCATGTGGCAGGCAACAGATGACAAGTGAAGATATTTTTTATACAACTTGGCCATAGCTTTAAGTTAAAATAATTCTAGCACCTCCCTGCAGCAATTTTGCTTCACTCCCCCAGTGGCCTTTTTTCTATCACCCCTTATGAAGAAGCAGAAGAGACAGAACTAGATCCCATTTGACGCACAATGCCTCACTGCACTTAGAACAGAATGTTCTACAATGTACTTTTAAATTTCTATCTCAGTCTATCTACAATGCAAGTTTGCCAAGTTATCCTGAGGTTCACTTACCAGATTATTAAAACCTAAGAAATACTTTAATTTTTTTCTCTTTATTTGGGAATTAACTTGAGGGTGATAGGAGTTATAAATCAGAATTCCTTGATTTCTTTTATGCCATTTCATACACTTTGCCTAATATAACTTTTGAGTACAAAACAGTATGTTCCCCTAATTGTAAAGTCACACTTCCAGACCATACTTTAAGAACTAGTTCTTTCTGATGCTGATCTACTATTCAGTTTCTGGAGGCTGAGTACATTTCAAGATAAAACAAAATTAACATATGCATTAACTATATACTTTGAAAATATGCATTTAATGTAAACATTGGGAGATGTAAATGTAAACATATGCAGGAAAATTATTGTTTGGATTTAAAAAGTAGAGATTCATTTTTCACTGAAAAGAATTGATGGTTTTCCACTGTAAATCTTAATGCTCTGCCTCTTGGCTGAACACTATAAGGTAACTATGGCTGGCTGAAGATTTACTGAGTTCTTGGATTATTAGCTATTCTTCTCTACTTATTTTGCAAGATTTTTATACTCTTCCTTCCTTCAAGATGATTTTCATCTTTACCATCCTATTTGTGCAAGTAAGTCTAACTTATTCTTTTCCTTTTTCATATGGACAAAGAATATAGCCAATCCAACTTGCTACTTATGCATGTTCATGACACATGCTAGAAATTGTAAGGCACCTAAAAGGCAGTTTTGTCCATAAATATCATTTATCTATTACTTCTTCCACCAAATCTAAATATTTCCCTTTACTCATTCCTTATAAGCTAACGCATTGAAGAAACTGCTTTAAATGAACAGGTTATCAGGGACTTGTTATCTATTACATTATTATCAGGCATTACTATCTTGGTTCTTAGAGCATCCTATTTTCAGTAATCCAGTAGACATTTAAGGGAATAAGATAAAGGGAAAGAGAATGAGTCTTACTGAAGGGAAAGGCTCCAGAAGAATAATACAAAGAAGGGATTTATGAAAATTCCTCCCTTTGCCAATGAAATCTTACTTCAGAATTAAAGTCAGTATTCTTCCTACCATTACAACCCTTTAAATCATTGAATATACTACTGTCAGTGGATATCTCCTTCCTTCTTCATGTATATTCATACCAAGCTCTTTCCCAATTTTTATTCCCCATCAAGCTACCACATATTTCATTTACAAAAAGTTAACAAAACTATATAAAGAAAACTTTAAATTAAATTTGAAAAAATCAAAGGCATCTAAAGAAATGATATTATGCATTATCTTCATTTTTAAGAAGAAAATTTATCAGAGGGAAACACAGCAAGTGTGCTATGTATAAGTTTCCTATTGACTCAGCTTTAAAAGCTGTTACCTCAGCAAAGAACAGACAGAAAAAAATCTGAGTTGATTCTAATGAGGAGGATTCCTGTTGTTGGAAGGGCAGGATGAGATGGTTTTAAAGGGGTACAGAGGAAATATGTACCTAAATCAACATAGAAAAGAGAGTCACAGAAAACAAGTGACCACTAGGCCACAGGAAACAAGAGAGGATTCTTCACAGCTTCAAGAAGAAAAAAGAACAAGAAGGGAAGGCTAGAGGCAGAAATGCTAGAAATCACTATATAATTTCTTTGCTGAAATAGAAAGACATATACATTAAATGGTCAATTTAGTTTAAAAAGCAAAAGATGAAAAAGAACTTGGCAGCATTAAGTAAAATTGTATATTAAAGTGCTCATTTCTTAATTCTGATTTAATTCTGCATGAGGGTGGTTTTCCTAAAAAGTCTTTTGCACCTTGGGTACATCCTTTAATGCCTTCGTACATGGTAAGGAAATAAATGAAAAAAGTCAGTATGTTTTTACAGCTAAGAAAATTAGTGTTTATCAGTAACCATAGGATTCAATAACTACTGATGCTCATCAAAAGTAATTTATATCAGCGAGGGTTAAGAATCAAGTGTTCAAAGGAACACTGGAGAACAAAAGGGAAAATGTCCACTTCATGGTTGACAGAGATAATGCTGTTAACAGAGAAAAAAAAATGGTTCCATGAAAAGGCTTAGCATATTTAAAAGTAAGACCATTCCAACAGAAGAGAGATAGGACGTGGAAGTTTTATCATGCCATGCACCACCTAAAACCCTTCAGTGTCTCCCTATACAGGGCTCTGCATGATTTGGTCCTTGCATATCTCACTTCTCACTAGTCTTCCTCCTCCCTCTTAATACTCTAGCCATGGTAAACACCAGTACCTTTGCACAAGTTGCTATCTCCTTTTGCTGCTTTGCTTCCTCCAAGTCAAATGCTGAACATTTATTCTTCAGATCTCAATTAACGACACATCGGATCTGATTTGCTTTCCATTATATCATCAAGATAGGTTGGTTCAGTTGCTCAGTTGTGTCTGACTCACTGTGACCCCAGGGACTACAGCACGCCAGGCCTCCCTGTCCATCACCAACTCCAAGAGCTTACTCAAACTCAAGTCCATCGAGTCAATGGTGCCATCTAACCATGTCATCCTCTGTCGTCCCTTTCTTCTCCTGTCTTCAATTTTTCCCAGCATCAGGATCTTATCCAAGTCAGTTCTTCACATCAGTGGCCAAAATACTGGAGTTTCAGCGTCAGCATCAGTCCTTCCAATGAATATTCAGGACTGATTTCCTTTAAGATAAACTGGTTGGATCTCCTTTCAGTCCAAGGGACTCTCAAGAGTCTTCTCCAACACCACAGTTCAAAAGCATCAATTCTTCAGCACTCAGCTTTCTTTATGGTCCAACTCTCAAATCCATACATGACTACTGGAAAAACCATAGCTTTGGCTAGACAGATTTCTGTTGGCAAAGTAATGTCTCTGCTTTATAATATGCGGTCTAGGTTGGTCATAACTTTTCTTCCAAGGAGCAAGTCTCTTTTAATTTCACGGCTGCAGTAACCATCTGCAGTGATTTTGGAACCCCCAAAAATAAAGTCTGTTACTGTTTCCCCATCTATTTGCCATGAACTGATGGTACTGGATGCCATGATCTTTGTTTTTTGAATGTTGGGTTTTAAACCAGCTTCTTCACTCTCCTCTTTCACCTTAATTAAGAGGTTCTTTAATTCCTCTCCAATATCTGTCATAAGGGCAGTGTCACCTGCATATCTGAGGTTATTGATATTTCTCCTCACAATCTTGATTCCAGCTTGTGCTTCATCCAGCCCAGCATTTTGAGTGATGTTCTGTGCAAATAAATTAAATAAGTAGGGTAACAATATAAAGCCTTTCCTAATTTGGAATCAGTCTGTTGTTCCATGTCCAGTTCTAACTATTGCTTCTTGGCCTACATATCGGTTTCTCAGGATGCAAGTAAGGTGGTCTGGTATTCCCATCTCTTGAAGAATTTTTCACAGTATTTTGTGATCCACACAGTTAAAGGCTTTAGTGTAATCAATGGAGCAGAAGCAGATGTTTTTCTAAAATTCTCTTGCTTTTTCAGTGATCCAGTGAATGTTGGCAATTTAATCTCTGGTTCTTCTGCCTTTTCTAAATCCAGCTGATACATCTGGAAGTTCTCGGTTCACATACTGTAGAAGCCTAGCTTGAGGGATTTTGAGCATTACTTTGCTAGCATTTGAAATGAGTGCTATTGTGAGGTAGTTGGAACATTCTTTGGCATTGCCTTTTTTGGCATTGGAATTAAAACTGACCCTTTCCAGTCCCATGGCAATTGCTGAGTTTTTCAAATTTGCTGGCATATTGAGTGCAGCACTTTCACAGCATCATCTTTTAGGATTTGAAATAGCTCAACTGGAATTCCATCACCTCCACTAGCTTTGTTGGTAGTGATGCTTCCTAAGGCCCACTTGACTGTGCATTCCAGGATGTCTGGCTCTAGGTGAGTGATCACACCATCATGGTTATCTGGGTCATGAAGATCTATTTTGTATAGTTCTTATGTGTATTCTTGCCCCCTCTTCTTACTATCTTCTGCTTCTGTTAGGTCCACACCATTTCTGTTCTTTATTGTGCCCGTCTGTGCATGAAGTGTTCCCTGGTATCTCTAATTTTTTTAAGAGATTTCTAGTCTTTCCCATTCTATTGTTTTCCTCCATTTCTTTGCATTGATCACTGAGGAAGGCTTCCTTATCTCTCCATGCCGTTCTCTGGAACTCTACATTCAAATGGGTATATCTTTCCTTTTCTCCTTTGCCTCCTGCTTCTCTTTTCTCAGCTATTTGTAGGGACTCCTCAGACAACCATTTTGCCTTTTTTTTCTTTTTCTTGGGGATGATCTTGATCACTGCCTCCTATACAATGTCGTGAACCTCCATCCATAGTTTTTCATGCAATCTGTCTATCAGGATCTAATCCCTTGAATCTATTTGTCACTTTCACTGTATAACTGTAAGGGATTTGATTTAGGTCATACTTGAATGGTCTAGGGGTTTTCCCTACTTTCTTCAATTTATCCAATTTTATCAGTATAGACAGATAACATATTTATTATATATAATATGCTTAGATATACTAATCAGATATCAGGGATAATGAACAAATACCTCAGTTTCTGAAATAGAAATCTTTTGAAGAAACAAAATCTAATAGAATGATACTACAGAATAGTTAGGAAAAAGATACACTTTAAAGAAAATAAATACCATTCTGCTCTTAGAAATTTCATCACATGTTCTTATTGTTCCATAAAAAAAAAAAAAAAACGTACTGCAGCAATTAAGAGGTTGTGGATCAGTGGGTTGGTAGGTATAGTTCCATATTCAAGCTCCTCTCCAAAGTACATGGTAATGAAGTGATTGATTCAGATGCTTTGGGACTTTACATCTTGAAATAAGCAGCAGCACAATATACTCAGTATAACTTTTTCACTTGTGTGTGCTGAAAATAAATGGTTCAGAGTTCCCCACCACTGACTGGGGCATGCTTTGTTATGTACTTAATACAAACAGACCATTTCAACCTATTTACACAGAACTGGCCCTGGAGGTTTTGAACAACTTTTAATTTGTGGCGGACAGTGTAATAAGAATAAAACCATTTGTTGAACAAAATAAGTGCCAGACATTGTGCAAAAAGCTTTACAAGGAAAGTGAAAGTCGCTCAGTCATGTCCGACTATTTGTGACCCCATGGACTATACAGTCCATTGAATTCTCCAGGACAGAATACTGGAGTGGGTAGCCTTTCCCTTCTCCAGGGATCTTCCCAACCCAGGGATTGAACCCAGGTCTCCTGCATTGCAGGTGGATTCTTTACCAGCTGAGCCACAAGGGAAGCCCAAGGAAGGTATGAGATTAAATAGATTATGATAGATATTTGATATTTATATATCTCTATTACACTTTGTCCATTTTTCTACCTTCTCTCTATAGTATATACCATACAGTTTTCAATATTTGTTAAATGAAAGAATGAAGTGATTTTCATTTTACAAAATTCTGGAAGCTATGGATTTGAAATCTTGCCCAAAATCACTCAGCTTGAAAGTGTTGAACTGGATTCTTAGCTGACGCTCAAAATGTTCTGGAATTTGTTTTTCCAGACCAGTTCACTATGCACTGTCTCGCTATTATGTGATCATTAGGTAAATGATAACTTGTTTATTGTCTTAATTATATCAAATCCATTTCATTTAAAGTATTTTATGTGTCTTAAAATTATCAGATTCATTTTACATATCATTATTTCTTCATTATTATTATTCCTTAGACAGTTTAACCAGATAGCATATAATTTACTGTTTAGGAGACAAGTCAAATGAGTCAATCATAAGCTCTCACCTGTCTCTAAAAACACTTTTATTCATGCCAAAATATGTTTATGAGTATACAATTGGCATCAATGCCCTGTGTAAACAGAAAGATGGCTATTTGGTTGCCTCACAGCGTCTGTGCAAGGATATATAGTCAAATGCATCATTCACTAAATCACATCTCTGTTTCACTTAAAGTACTTTTTAACACCATGTAAACAGCTAAACTGACTACCATTGTTGAATTTAATTCTGTCACTCAAAACAACTAGTGAGCAATTTTTACATGCCAACACTTGGTATCCCTTGGCATTTTAATTTTCATAGCAAAATCTAAAGTAGTTATTCATCTCTAATAGATTAGGAGATTCAGACTCAGAGAGGTTAAGTGATTTGCTCAAGGTTAAACAACTAAATTGCAGAATCAAATTAGGATCTAGTAAAATACCTTGTGGACACATGAAAATATATGTGTATTTAAAAATAGCGACACATCAGAAACTGAACTCAGGTTCAGAAGACTGATCAATAATTATCAATATGGCTTCAATATCCTATTTGCTACATTTTTAGACTCAGTTGTTTTTACTATTTAAATTTTGCTCTAATCAGGAGCTTTATTTATTTACTTTTATAATGGGTTTTTTCTTTGAGTTAATTGTAGCAGTGTTTTTGTTTGTTTTGTTTCATAAGGCCAGGGTGACCTGACCAACTGGGAGATAGCTGATATACTTTTGTATAGTTATATTCTTCCAACTAAGCATACAAATTTTGGATATGTAAATACATCATTACCATATATTTAAAAAATGTAACAGAGAAAGTATACTGAACTACGTGAATTGAAACTGACCTATAATTGTACAGTAGAAGTGAAAAATCAGATTTTGGCATAGATTTATCAAAAGCTCAACTGATGACAGGATTCTGGACTCAATGAAAATCTGTTTAGTTTTCAATTATGCCTAAGATTCATCCTGGAAATTAGGAAAAGTTTTAATGGACATTCTGTCTTAATAGGATTTTCCCCAACAAGACGTTTACAAATACTTCATCTACTTAAAAGATATTTTAAAAATATTATACTGGAATGAAAAACAGTGATTAACATTGAGAAATAGTATCTCATTTTTCAGATACCCATAGTGTGTTCAGTCATTTGGACTTTAAGAAATCTGGAGGTAGATTTTGCTCTGATACTTAATGTATCTACTACCTTAGCCAAGATTTACTTCAGTTCAGTTCAGTCGCTCAGTTGTGTCCAACTCTTTGAGACCCCATAAATCACATCACGCCAGGCCTCCCTGTCCATCACCAACTCCCAGAGTCCACCCAAACCTATGTCCATTGAATCAGTGATGACATCCAGCCATCTCATCTTCTGTCGTCCCCTTCTCCTCCTGCCCACCCAAACCTATGTCCATTGAATCAGTGATGACATCCAGCCATCTCATCTTCTGTCTTCCCCTTCTCCTCTTGCCCACCCAAACCTATGTCCATTGAATCAGTGATGACATCCAGCCATCTCATCTTCTGTCGTCCCCTTCTCCTCCTGCCCTCATTCTTTCCCAGCATCAGGTTCTTTTCCAATGAGTCAGCTCTTTGCATCAGGTGGCCAAAGTATTGGAGTTTCAGCTTCAACATCAGTCCTTCCAGTGAACACCCAGGACTGATCTCCTTTAGGATGGACTGGTTGGATCTCCTTGTACTCCAAGGGACTCTCAAGAGTCTTCTCCAACACCACAGTTCAAGAGCATCAATTCTTCAGTGCTCAGCTTTCTTTTTAGTCCAACTCTCACATCCATACATGGCCACTGGAAAAACCATAGCCTTGACTAGATGGACCTTTGTCGGAAGAGTAATGTCTCTGCTTTTTAATATGCTGTCTAGTTTGGTCATAACTTTCCTTCCAAGTAGTAAGCATCTTTTAATTTCATGGCTGCAGTCACCACCTGCAGTGATTTTGGAGCCCAGAAAAATAAAGTCAGCCACCGTTTCCACAGTTTCCCCATCTATCTGCCATGAAGTGATGGGACCGGATGCCATCATAGTAGTTTCCTGAATATTGAGCTGTAAGCCAACTTTTTCACTCTCCTCTTTCACTTTCATCAAGAGGCTCTTTAGTTCTTCTTCACTTTCTGCCATAAGGGTGGTGTCATCTGCATATCTGAGGTTATCAATATTTCTCCCAGCAATCTTGATTCCAGCTTGTGCTTCCTCCAGCCCAGCGTTTCTCATGATGTACTCTGCATATACGTTAAATAAGTAGGGTAACAATATACAGCCTTGATGTACTCCTTTTCCTATTTGGGACCAGTCTGTTGTTCCATGTCCAGTTCTCACTGTTGCATCCTGACCTGCATACAGGTCTCTCAAGAGTCAGGTCAGGGGGTCTGGTATGCCCATCTCTTTCGGAATTTTCCACAGTTTATTGTGATCCACACAGTCAAAGGCTTTGGTATAGTCAATAAAGCAGAAGTAGACATTTTTGCTGGAACTCTCTTGCTTTTTTGATGATCAAACATATGTTGGCAATTAGATCTCTGGTTCCTCTGCCTTTTCTAAAACCAACTTGAACTTCTGCAAGTTCATGGTTCACGTATTGCTGAAGCCTCCCTTGGAGAATTTTAAGCATTACTTTACTAGCGTGCAAGATGAGTGCAATTGTGTGGTAGTTTGAGCATTCTTTGGCATTGCCTTTCTTTGGGATTGGAATGAAAACTGACCTTTTCCAGTCCTGTGGCCACTGCTGAGTTTTCCAAATTTGCTGGCATATTGAGTGCAGCACTTTCACAGTGTTGTCTTTCAGGATTTGAAATAGCTCAACTGGAATTCCATTACCTCCACTAGCTTTGTTCATAGTGATGCTTTTTAAGGCCCACTTGACTGTGCATTCCAGGATGTGTGGATCTAGGTGAGTGATCACACCATCATGATTATCTGGGTCATGAAAATATTTTTTGTACAGTTCTTCTGTGTATTCTTGCCACATCTTCTTAATATCTTCTGCTTCTGTTAGGTCCCTACAACTTCTGTCCTTTATTAAGCCCATCTTTGCATGAAATATTCCCTTGGTATCTCTAATTTTCTTGAAGAGATGTCTAGTCTTTCCTATTCTCTTGTTTTCCTCTATTTCTTTGCATTGATCACTGAGGAAGGCTTTGTTATCTCTCCTTGCTACTCTTTGGAACTCTGCATTCAAATGGGTATATCTTTCCTTTTCTCCTTTGCCTTTTGCTTCTCTTCTTTTCACAGCTATTTTTTTTTATTTTATTTTTTTAATTATTGTTTTAGCCATACATTGTTATGATATCAACCATGGGTTTACATATGCTTCCCCTCCGGGTCCCCCCTCCCTCCTCCCTCCCCCCCGGGAAATCTCGCTTTCACAGCTATTTTTAAGGCCTCCTCAGACAGTCAATTTGCTTTCTTTGCATTTCTTTTTCTTGGGGATGGTCTTAATTCCTATCTCCTATACAATGTCATGAACCTCCATCCATAGTTCATCAGGCATTCTGTCTATCATATCTAGTCCTTTAAATCTATTTCTCACTTCCACTGTATAGTCATAAGGGATTTGATTTAGGTCATACCTGAATGGTCTAGAGGTTTTCTCCACTTCAATTTCAGTCTAATTTGGCACTAAGGAGTTCATGATCTGAACAACAAGCCAATCTGATCACATGGACCACAGCCTTGTCTAACTCAGTGAAACTAAGCCATGTCATTTGAGGCTACCCAAGATGGATGAGTCATGTTGGAGACGTCTGACAGAATGTGGTCCACTGGAGAACGGAATGGCAAACCACTTCAGTATTCTTGCCTTGAGAACCCCATTAACAGTATGAATAGTATGAAAAGATTTACTTGACAAGCCTCAATTTCTTCATGTGAAAAAGCAGATTATTTTTAAAATCTATATTACAAGGCAGTTTTGAAAATTAGTAATTATGTATAGAGGTTAGCATAGTGCTTCACCAAAAATAGTAAGCAATCCAAAGTTTAATTACTCTCATTAGTGTAGACATGTAAATACTATTTAGTGCCATTGTATGTGTATGTACATGTATGTCTGAGTTTTGTCAAACTCCTTACACAGGAATTTCTCCTTCAACGACTATTTAATATAATTGTTACCAAGCTGAACTCAGGTTCACTCACCTGATACTCAGCAAAGCCAGTCTATTGATACTGGGTTGTGGTGAAGGAAAATACAACATTTATTGCAGAGCATGGAGAATGGGCAGCTGTTACTCAACCTGGACTCCCTGATGGCTCCAAAGGAAAGGTTTTTAAAGGCAACACTAGGGATGAGGTTTGCAGGGTACATGATCAGCTTATTGACCATTTCCTGATTGGTTGGTGTTCAAAGTGATGTTTCAGGAATCTTAGTCAACTTTCTGGTTCCAATCAGTCTGGGATCTACATGCTTATGCTCAGTATATAGTCACCATCCTCCACCTGGGTGGGGTTCTTACTTCCCAAAGAACAACTCAAATGTATGCATTAGATTGTCATGTATATCCTTTCAGTAGGAACTAGAAGTCCTGTCATTCTGTTTTATCACTGAATGATTGTTTAAGCTAATGTTACTTTTCTTGCTTGACTGCTTTTCCTTTGTTTCTGCATTAATCACCTCTCTAATTGGTAACACTTGAGTCTGCTCTTTGGTATTTGCAAAAAGCCTAGAAGACCAATTTTTTTAAGCAAGAAAAGGGGAACACAAAAAGGCTTGTGTACCTGGGAAGGCCCCACAGGGTCCTACTCAGCTTCAACCCCTCCTTCTGATAATCCTCAATTCTAAGCGGAATAGGAGCAAGACAAGAAGGGGAATCAAGCTTTAGATAGAAAGGTAAATCTTAAACTCTTCAGGGAAACTCAGTTTTAGAAGGACTTGGTTTCATAATCAGCTTTTGTTGTCCAGCAAGCAACCTCAAGATTCCACTGGCTAACAATAAGTATCGTATTGTTCATGTAGCTGAGATTGCACAAGTCATTCTGCTTATCTTGTCTGGATTTGCTTACACATCTGTGGTTAGCTGTCTCACCTGGGGTAGACAAGATGCTCCACATGTGTCTTTTCCTCCAGTATAGAGGTTAGTAGGCTAAATGCTGCCTACCACCTGTTTTTATAACTAAAATTTTATTGGCTCACAGACCTGCCCATTTGTTTACACACTGTATATAGTTGCTTTTTCACTACAAAAGTAGTGTGAGGTAGTTGCCACAGAATTTTATGGTCTGTAAAACCCAAAATATTTATTATCTGTCCCTTTACAGAAACAAAAATTGCCTAGAAGATTTATTTTAAAAGTCAAGCTCTGGCAGTTCTCCTGGTGATAGTGATAGAAAGTGTGGGCACCAATTCCTGTGCCTATTTTGAGCCTCTGTGTCATATGTGCTAATATCCAATTAGCCAAAGCAAGTCACATGCTTGAATTCAGGGGCAAGGAGCTAAGAGTGGTAAAGAGTGTGGAAACAGTTAGGGTCAAATGACTGAAGCCAATAATGCAATATATAATTTTCATAATTTTTTGATGCATAGTCACATGTGTGTACCTGTTTAGAGCTTGCTTTCTCTTCCAGAAACATTTTGAATACATCAAGAACCAATGATCTACCCCAGGTATCAGCAAATTTTTTTTCCATTAGGGGCTAGATATTAGATATTTGGGGCTTTATTTGACATGCCCTTCACAACTATTCAAATCTGTCATCACATCAGGTGGCCATAGACAATATGCAAACAAATGAGTGTGGCTGTGTTCCAATAAAACTTTATTCACAAAACAGACAGTAGTTTGCCTGTTCCCAATCTACCACATATCAAAAATAAGAGAACTGAGGCACAAAGTATTTAGATGTCTTATCTAGGATCACACACCTGAGTGATGATTAAACAAGATAAGGGCTATAGTCCTACAGTGGCCAATCAAGAAGATGTTTTATTTTTTGGTTCCACATAAAGTTACAAGGTTTCACTTGCTTGAAATGTGTTAAAATTGGAAATTTTATATAAAAATCTGGATGTTCAGATTTTCTCAAATTGGATCATGTGGAAATACAGGACTCAAACTCCCACCATGCAACAATTGGTTGGAGCCAAGTAACAGCCAACCCATTAGATATACTGTCAGTTGCATTGTTTATGAGACCCTGCATTTGGCCCAGTTCACTTGTTTACATTATTTTACTGACGCCTGTGGGCATACAAGTTTACTACCATAGGCTTAGAACACAATCTTTTAATTTCCCAGTTCTGGAATTTTTTTCCTCTTGACTACTTCATCTGGTCTAGACCCTCTGATACAATGAACTTGTTAGGTTTTAAAACTTGTAAGACAAAGGAGGCATGAATACACAATGGAGAAAAGACAATCTCTTTAACAAGCGGTGCTGGGAAAACTGGACAGCCACTTGTAAAAGAATGAAACTAAAACACTTTCTAACACCATACACAAATATAAACTCAAAATGGATCAAAGATCTAAGCATAAGACCAGAAACTATAAAACTCCTAGAGGATAACATAGGCAAAACACTCTCTAACATAAACCAAAACAGGATCCTCTATGACCCACCTCTCAGAATATCGGAAATAAAAGCATGAACAAACAAATGGGACCTAATTAAAATTAAATGCTTCTGCACAACAAAGGAAACTATAAGCAAGGTGAAAAGACAGCCTTTAGAATGGGAGAAAATAATAGCCAATGAAGCAATGGACAAACAATTAATCTCAAAAATATACAAGCAACTCCTGCAGCTCCATTCCAGAAAAATAAACGACCCAATCAAAAAGTGGGCCAAAGAACTCAACAGACATTTCTACAAAGAAGACATAAAAATGGCTAACAAACACATGAAAAGATGCTCAACATCACTCATTATCAGAGAAATGCAAATCAAAACCACAATGAGGTACCACTTGACACCAGTCAGAATGGCTGCAATCTAAAAATCTACAAGCAATCAATGCTGGAGAGGATGTGGAGAAAAGAGAACCCTCTTACACTGTTGGTGGGAATGCAAACTTGTACAGCCACTATGGAAAACAGTGTGGAGGTTCCTTAAAAAACTGGAAATAGACCTGCCATATGACCCAGCAATCCCACTGCTGGGCATACACACCGAGGAAACCAGAATTGAAAGAGACACGTGTACCCCAATGTTCATCGCTACATTGTTTACAATAGCCAGGACATGGAAGCAACCTTGATGCCCATCAACTGACGAATGGATAAAAATGCTGTGGTACATATACACAATGGAATATTACTCAGCATTAAAAAAAATCATTTGAATGAGTTCTACTCAGTTGGACGGAACTGGAGCCTATTATCCAGAGTGAAGTAAGCCAGAAGAAAAAACAAAAATACAGTATATTAACACATATATATGGAATTTATAAAGACGGTAACGAGAACCCCGCATGCGAGACAGCAAAAAGAACACAGATGTATAGAACAGACTCGTGGACTCTGTGGAAGAGGGCAAGGGTGGGATCATATGGGAGAATGGCATTGAAACATGTTAATTATCATATGTGAAATGAATCGCCAGCCCAGGGTTGATGCTCGGGGCTGGTGCACTGAGATGTCCCAGGGGGAGGGAGTCGGGAGGGGGGAGGGAGGGGGTTTATGGAGGGGGAGCATGTGTAGACCCATGGCAGTTTCATGTCATTGTATGGCAAAACCAACAGAATAAATTAAAAAAAAAAAAGGAAAATAAACCACAAAAGGTTTAAAACAACAAAAACAAAAAAAACTTGAAAGAACTACTTTGTCTTTGAAGAAGTGTTTCCCTCCTCTATGGATTTTGGGGGATGAGACTTTCCAACTTAATTAGTTTCAAATCCATAAAAATGTGTTTCAATGAAGTATTTTATAATCAAATCTCTTTATTACAATTGAACGTATAATTTACAACACCTACTGAGGTGATTTTAAACTTTGGACAGTCTTTAATAACAAACATTTCTTAGCACCTGAGCTAAAAATACTTGAAAACGTGAACAAACAAGTGATTTAAAGGAAAATGGTCCCTGCACACACTCTTTGTCAAAATTTTATGGTCATTAAATGAATTTTAGAATTGAGAATTATCTGGTGCCACAACAGTTGATAGATTCACGGACACTCTTTGTCTTCATCTGAAAACAGGTGAAAGTAAAGACATTCTTAGAAAATCCCACCTCATATACTGAAATTTGACATGTTTCTGATAACTATGAGCCTTTGCTCAAGGGTTCAAATCAACCACTCGATTATGACTAAAGATACTTCATCTTACAAATTTCCATCATCTAAAAAATATCATCAACTAACAGCCCCAAAGTCTTGTAGGGAAATGTATATCACACACTAAACATCATGCCTGTGGAAAAGAGGAAGAGAAAAAGAAAACTAACATTACCTTTTACCACAATGCAATTCAGGCTTCCCTGGTAACTCAGCTGGTAAAGAATCTTCCTGCAATACAGGAGACCCTGGTTCGATCCCTGGGTTGGGAAGATCCCCTGGAGAAGGGCATGACAACCCACTCCAGTTTTCTTGCCTGTTGAATCCCCATGGACAGAGGAGCCTGGTGGGCTAAAGCCCAAGGGGTCACAAAGAGTTGGACATAACGGAATGACTAAGCACACAATGCCATTCAGTGTGCTAGGTGATTTACAGACATTTTTCCACATTTAATCTACAAAACGATCCAGTGGCATGGGTGCTTTTATTATTCCCAGTTTATAGTGGGTGAAAATTGAAGTTCAGAGTTCATAAGTTACCTGCCTAAGATCATATATATATATAAAAGCTGGATTTTTGATACAGGTCTGGCAGACAGATTCCTGTGTAGTGAGCTCCCAGGGAGAAGCATGGAAAACAGTATTACTGAATATGTCTAGGAGGTAGGAAAACCATTGAGTGTAATAATAGCTTTTTCCTTTTTGAGTTAGCTTGACTGTATCAGAGCAAAGCTCCATCAGGGCTAAAGGCAAGGATCAAAGATAAAATAATATGTAAACCTTGTAGTAGCTTTGTTTATCAAAAGGCATCTCTCATTCTATACACAGAATGAGGCTAATGGCTGTTGTGCTTATCCTGGCATTCAAAATGCAAACTTCCTGCTTTGGAATGTTTGCTCACAGAAGTGTTCCTAATTTGCAGAATGCAAATAAAAGGCTTTCAAACATTTCATCAATCCATTTTGAGCTAGTGTGGCAATTTTTGTCAAGGATTTTAAGTGAGTTTATTTGCCTGTGATTATTAAGGCTCTTGTAAAAGCAAAAAACAAAAAATAAGCTCTTTTGAAAAAGAATTTAACTCATTAATTCTGTTCTGCCTAACCTGCACACTTGCATTGTTTGGTCCTCCCTTCAGAGAAAATTGAGGTATACTCCCCTTGTACTGTAAAACTACTGATAATTTTGCCAAGAGAAAATTTCAAAGAATGCCTCCTGGTGTGGAAGAAGGTGAAGTCTTACATGAAGATAAGTGGAAATAGTTTTCAAAAGAGCTATTTAAGCAGTTGAGTACAATCTGCAACAGGATCTTGTATACAGTGTTGTAAAACTAATTGAGCATGAAGTTGCATCTGCAAAGCATCAGATGTTCAAAAAAGATTTCGTGCCCAGACTGACATTCTGATCACCCTTTTTACTGTTGACACAAATGACCCAATCGGTAGACAAGTAACTTTAGATACTCTTCCTGTTGCAGCAAACTCCTCAACATTGAACTGCTTTGTGAAAAAAGTGGAAGGCCATGTAATAGGCTAGCCATAATCAAATGGTGATGGTCAAATTCTTTATTTTTGACTATTATATAGTGGTCATTTTTAATATTTCTAAAACTTTTCTCCTGGCCTTCTCCTGGATGCTCTTATTACATTAATATTAGAATACTCAAGATTATGAAAGGCAATAAAAGCCTAAGTTAAATAAAGATTTTTATATATGAGTTCTCACACTGCCTAGTTGAGGCCATTCTAGATAACTGATACAACCAGTTTTTGGAAAACTGGTTCATGTAACTTAAAACAGGAAGAAAACTCAATTCTTTATATAATGAAATTAGGATGCCCAGACATTTTTACCTATGGGATATAACTAATAATGCAGAACTTCAGAAATGGTTTTAAGAAGTTTCCATCTATAAAATAAGCCACTCTAGATATTTTGAACAGAAAAAAATTTAATACAGGGGATTTTTTTCTTACAAAATCATTAGCCATTCTAAGTGAGCAAGATTTAGACTAGAAACCAATAACAATTCCAGAACAAAACAGAATTTTCCCTCCATAGGATATGCCATTTACACCACAACAGGCAATCACAGAAATTAAGAAGCCATTGTAAAAAGTGCTTTGTAAAAGTACCTATCACACAAGCTATGATCTGAAAGTCACGGAGGTACTGTCAGAACTGCTGGATGCAGACCCACACAGAGCTCCCTAAATCTATGCCAGCAAAATAGATATTTCATATATTAGTGTTTCTCCTAACATTTAATGCAGTTATGAATGCAAGTGTTGGGTGAATGCCACTGATGGAAACTTGAAACCTTAACTACAAGGGATTTTGGAAATGTAAATTTTATCTTGCCATAGCATCTGCCATTCTGAAGGATGGCCTAAGAGTTAAAAGAGATACTGAATAAATCAGTGTACCATATCCGCTGTACCAAAGGACCTGGAGGAAACCTTGTGACAAGTATTAATACTAATTTTAAAAATTAGATTTTAAAGAAAGGCATCAATACCCATAAATCATTTTAGTATGAAAATGATTTAAAGTCCATTTTCTGACACATTTATACCTATCCTAAATTGATTTGAGTACTTGAAATTTCAAATAATATTTATTGTACACCTGCAGTATTTAAGGAATTGAGCAAAGGGAATCAGACATGGTCCCTGTCCTTGTAAAAGCACATTCTAACTTGGAATAGAAGAGCTAGGGACAATGACAATATAAAGTAACATATGTTAAATACTGAAAAAGTGCAAACTATACTAGAGAGAATTCAGGGGAAGGTTTCAGGAAGGATGTAACAGTTGAACTTGGCCTTACAGAAACAGTAAGGTCAAACAAAAATCAAATTTTAACTTTATAGCAATTTTCAGTTTACAAAATATGTTTAGAATATTTTATCATTTTACTTTCTGAGAAATTCTTTCATATACCTAGAGAAATGTTTTTCACATCCCACAGATTTTTTCCCCCAAATTGCAGGTTGACACTACACAGCTAGGAAGCAACAGAGATGGAAAAATTAACTCACGTATGTTTCACTCCAATACTGCTGATTGATCATATCACATTGGCATTCTCAGAGGGATTTAGAAACACAGAAATTCCTACATAGAGAATGAACGAAATAACACTGGAATAAAAGCTTAGAAACTGCAAGCAATTGTGTTTGACTGGATTGCAAAGAAAACACAAAGGAAGTAGAGACTAGAGAGCAAAGGTAAATTAGGACCAGATAGTAGGTAAGTTTAGTATCAGACTAAAGCAATAGGCATATAATTAAATTTTTAGAAAAACATGATTACTGCATTGATTTGTAGAATTAAAATGCAGTGTGAAAGAGACATCTTTCCAAATCAATACACAGCTGAGCTCATAGGAAAGGAAGGAAGATTCCCTGGGATTAAAACTAAAGAGAGCTGGAAACCAAAATGGTACACTGAAGCTAAGCCTACTAGAGCCCTAGAAGTATTTGCCAGTCTCCTTAAATAAGAGGCTTGTGTTTTAATAATCTGCCACCTAGGCATAGGTGACATAGCCTTGGGCCAATACAAGGTATAGAGAGAGTTTCAACAGAACTTCCTCATGCTCAAAAAACACAATATAACTAAGTACTCAATGAATGGGTAGATTGGAGGAAAACATCCACCTTATGGCAAAGGAAAACAATTGGGAATATAGGTATGACTCTGAGTAGAGTATCTTATAACAGGCTTGACTATGTCTCTATCTAGTCCTCTGGTTTCAATGTATAATAGCTGAGTCATCTAAGAAAATATAAACTGATAAATTAACCTAATCCCTGGTTGGTAGGCAACTAATGTAATCTTTTAGAACATAGTACACATTTATAGAAAAATGGACCCTCAAACCAGGCTTTCCAGGATTCTGCAGATAAAGTTACAATAATCTTAAATTCACAGTTCAAAATCCTATGTATTTTGAAACAGTAACCCATAGACAGCAAATCCAGGGAATAAGGTATTACATCAAAGCCCAGGATATGACTTAGTAGAACCAAATCATTTAGAACAGAAAGACCCATGGAGAATTAGCAGCTGTATGGGAATAAGATGCTTTGTGGGGGGAAATAAAAGGATGTTTGTCAATCTCAGGAGTTGGAAAACACAGCAATCAATAAAAATACTCGCTCTCAAAAGGAGCCTTCTCCATTCAAGGTAGAGCACTCTGAAGGCCGTGATGAGAATAGATAAAACTGGAAAGAACTTTGGAAGTCTCCAATTCACCAATGAATATAAAGAAAGGGTGCTAGGGTATCCTGAAACCTCATGGTTTGGAAATATCCAGTGAAAGAAAATTGTAACCCTTACTGAAGCTAAACTGCTGTGAGCAGACCACAAATATATTGGGGTAGAAACACTTGGAGTAAAGAGAAAAAATTCAGATGCTAATGAAGGAAATGACTAAAGGTACAGGTAAAATATACTACTAAAGATGTGCATGCAGTGGAAGTGCCTATTTTTTATTACTTTATAATAAATTAGAAGTACTAGGGCAATGAAGCTAAAACTGCTATCATGGCCCATACAAGTACAGGAAACTTCATCTCATTAATGCATGACAAGAGAAAGAGGGTGCTTGATATTCATACTAAGACATGGTAAGAAAAAAAAGATAATGCTCCAAAAAAACATACTACAGAAAATTATGACATAGTAGAAAACTATATTTGGCTACAAAGCCAACAAAAATCCTAACTTATTATTTCAAAACAAAGCTAAATGTAATTATAGAAAAGATTAGTTACAGCAAAACACCACAAATGAAAGAAAAATAAATGAGACAGATTGATTTCTGGAGCCAACAGAACTCAGGTAATAATTATAAATAGGAAAAATTATAAATTGAGAAAAACTGTAAGAAAAATAAAGGTGGACAGGTGGGGTTAAAGTACAGGAAGGGAACTAGAAAATGGAAAGTAAAAGCAATGATAAATCAAATATATATTAAGAAAGATAGTTTTAATAATTTGAGAGAAAGTGATAATGAAAACAAAGGAAATACAGATATAAAAAAGGAGGGCTAGAAGAATAAAACCACAATGAACACTATAAATAAATGAAAAACCATAATCAATACTTTTCTGAAATTAAAGAATATTTGAAAGTTGAACGTACCTTAGAAAAATCACTCCTCATGATCAATATAAAGATATATTTTAGCAAAAGTTCACATATTAAAAAAAAACAATTTGCAATACAGGTAAAAATACCAAGGAAAAGAGTTTTAAAAACCAGCACTATTTGCAATAGTCAAGGCATGGAAACAACCTAAAAGTGCATTGACAGATAAATGGATAAAGATGATGTGGTACATATATACAATGGAATATTTTTCACTTGTAAATAATGCCATTTGCAGCAATATGGATGGACCTAGACATTATCATACTAAATGAAGTCAGACAGAGAAAGACAAATATCATGATATCGCTTACATGTGAAATCTTAAAAAAAATGGTACAAATGAACTTATTTACAAAAACAGAAACAGATTAAGACTTAGAAAAGATTAAGACTTAGAAAACAGACTTAGAGTTATCCAAGTAGAAAGGTGGGGGAAAATAAATTGGGAGTTCGGGTTGACATATACACACTACTATATTTAAAATAGATAACCAATAAGGATTTACTGTATAGCACAGTGAACTCAGCTCAATATTTTTAAGAGCCAATAAGGGAAAAGAACTCAAAAAAGAATAGATACATGTATAACTGAATCATTGCTCTACACCTGAAACTAATATTGTAAATCAACTATAGACTAATATGAAATAAAAATTTAAAAATTAGCATCAGAATTGTTGACTGCAGTGCTTTAAGCCAGACCTTCCAAAAGTAATTCAGGAAACTCAAAGAACAAAGATTGCAAATTGTTTTGAATCAGCAATATTCAGGGCATACTGTACATAATGCACTCTTCCTGAATTCACCTGAGGAATAATCTTCAGACCATCAAGGAAATATTGAAATGTTTTTGAGCATTAAATATATTTAACTACATCATTGAGAAGAAATGATGGGAATAAGGATGAATGAATATATGGGTTCTAATTATATACTGCAACTATCAAAAATCATGGTGAGAAGAAGGAAAATCAATGGCAAGTAGAATAAGCTGGTTGATTGCCATATATCTTTATTGGGAGTATAAGGATGTAGATTAATTTAGATATTTGGGGAAAGGAAAAAATGATCTGTAGCTATTTTCAGTAATACTTAAAGTAAGAAACAGAAAATACCTTAAATGAAAGAGTTTAAAGATAGTAAGAATGGCAATTAACAAAAAATAAAATCTTCATAAATAGTAACATTAATATAAGAGAAAGATCTCATAGGATAAACAACTTTAGATAGTTTGAAAGAGAACAGAACTGTCACTATATTATGCATAATACAGTCATGACTCATAGATTAAAAACTATTAATAGCTTAATTGAATACAAATCTGTAACTGAAGAATACAAACCTATACTTTATACAAAGACACACCTAACAAAAAAAGACTCAAAAGGTTAAAAAGTGTATTTATTTTCATAGCAAACAAGCAAATAAAGAGAATAAGAGTCAAGGTAGAATTCAGATTAAAAAATATTAACACAAAGAAAGATGGTATAATGCTCAGTCTATGATTCATATTGATGCAATCAATGTTGTAAATATCTCTGGTATCCTGGATTATAAAGAATATCTTAAGTAAACAAAAAATTTATGGAAACTGACTGCATATTTGATTGTTTTGAAAGATCTCAATTTCAAAAAAGGGAAATACTAGACATAATTCTCTATAGTATGATAAAATTAGAAGTTAAACACATTTTAAAAATTTTCCATGTGAAATTTAAAAAAAAAGTTAGTGATCAGCCCTTGTGTCAAAGTAGAGATATAAAAGATTTTATATTTGTTTCTTATACAGAACAATGGAATACAGCAAAAGCAACTGTCAGAGGAAAATTATGGAATACCTCTATCAACAAAATTGAAAATTCAAAATAGATGAACTACTCAAAGAAATCCATATGCATCCCTGGTGGCTCAGTGGTAAAGAGTCCGCCTACAATGCAGGAGACACCGATTTGACTTCTTATCCCTGAGAATACCACGTGTGACAGAGCAACTAAGCCCATGTGCCACAGCTGAGCCTGTGCTCTAGAGCCTGGGAGCCACAACTACTGAGCCCATGTTCTGCAACAAGAAAAGCCACTGCAATGAGAAGCCCACATACTGCAAATAAAGAGTAGCCCTTGCTCACCGCAAATAAAGAGTAGCCCTTGCTCACCACAAATAGAGAAAAGCCCACAGAGGAACAAAGACCTAGCACCCCAAAAATAAATAAAAATATTGAAAATTAAATCCATAATTAAAAATAAACACAAGGAAATAAAATTAGACATTAATGAGCTAGAAAATAGAAAACTATAAAAATGACAAATGAACTACAAAGCTGGCCTACTGGAAAATGTTTTCTTATAACCTAATGGAAATGAGAAAGAAACCACAAATGCGCATAATCAGAAATGAAGTGGAAAATAACCAATTGTCTCAAAGCAGACTATTTTGCCCAAATAAGTGCAATTCAATTTTAAAATCTAGAAACATAAATAATTCCCTATGAATTGAAGTTTACAAAATTTGACTGCATTCAAACTAAAAATACTATTTCCCATAGAAGAAAACAGCAATAGTTGTAAGAAATTCACTAGCAAAAACACACTATAGTGGTTCCCTTGCTTCCCAAGGGAATTCTACAAACCCTTGAAAGATCTATTAACTCCAATGTTTCTAAAATAGTTTCAAAGCACATAGAAATCTCCAAATTGTTTTCATATAGCAAGTATAGCATTGACATCCAAACGAAATCTACAGTTTGGTATCACTTATAAATACTTAATGCGAAAATCTTATGTAAAACATTAACAGAATCCAGCAGCACATTAAAAATAGCACATTTGGGATTATGTAACTAATTGTGCTTTATCTGAGAATGCAATGGTGGTTCAACATAAAGAACAAATGAACACAACTATCATATTAAGAGAACTCCGGAAAAAAATCTTTGAGATACTTAAAAGGCATTACACTAAATTCATCAATTATTCACCAAAAACAATCACTAGAAAGGAATCTATGGATGTTTTCATGCAATCATCAGTCCCCAAACCAGCACAGTTCTCAATAAGCAAATTTCACAGACTTCCCTACAAAAGCATGCTCACTCTCTCCAGTACTGCTTACATTGTATTATACCTATTAGTCAGTACACCTGGGTAAGAGAACACAATTGAAAGTATAAATCTAGAAGAGGTAAGATGATCTGTTTACAGGTATGATTATAAAATTGAAAAACCAAGAGAAAATCCATGGAAAATTATAAATACAAGAATTTAGTAAAGTACCAAAATATAAAATTAAGACATAGAACATAATACACCTCATATATAAACCAAGAGTAAAAGATCTATTCAACAAAAATTATACGACACTGATGAAATAAGTTGAAGAAGACAAACAAATGGAAAGACATCCTTTATTCATGGATTATAAAAATTAATTGTTAAAATATTCATACTACCCAAATCAGTCTATCAATATTTCAATTTCTCTTTCATGGACAGAAAAAAAAATCCTGAAGTTTGTATGGAATTACAGAAGACTCCAAACAACAACAGTCTTGAAAAAGAACAAAGCTATAGGACTCCCACTTCTGGATTTCAAACTATAGTACACATCTAATTCAACCATCATGTACTGGCATAAAAACAGACACAAAGACCATTGGAAGAGAATTGAGGGCCCAGAAATAAACCCTCACATACATGGCCAATTAATATTTGACAAGTGAGCCAAGAATACTTAATGGGGAAAGAGTCTCTTCAATAGTGTTGGGAAAACTGGACATTAACATGCAGAATATTGAAACTGGACATTTATCGTACCCCATTCACAAAAAATTAACTCAAAACAAATTAGGGACATATATTTAAGACTTGAAATCATAACACTCCTAAAAGAAAACAAGGAAAAAGCTCCTTGACAGTTTTGGCAATGATTTTTTTCTTTATATGACACCCAAAGTACAAGCAATAAGAGTGAAAATATCAGTAAGTAAAAGTATATAAAACTAAAAAGCCTTTGCATAGCAGAAGAAAAACAGAATGAAAAGGTGGGAAGTATTTGCAAACCATATATCTGATAAGGAATTCATATCCAAAATTTATAAGGAACTCAGAACTCAATAGCAAAAAATATCAGTTAAAAATGAATGGTCAGAGAACTTGAGTAGAATTTCTCCAAAGACGACAAATTAATGGAAAGTACATAAAAAGGTGCTTAACATTACTAATCAGAGAAATATAAATAAAAACCATGATGAGCTATCACCTCACACCTGTAGAATGGCTATTGTGAAAAACACAAGTAACAAGTGTTAGTGAGCATGTGGAGCAAAGGGGACCTTTTTGCCTTGTCACTGAAAATGCAAACTGATACGGCCACTTGAAAAACAGTATGGAGCCTCCTCAAAAAATTAGAAACAGACCGACTTTATGAACTAGTATTAGGCTATACCCTGCAGGCCTGGTAATTACCCAGCCTCAAGAACACATTAATAACCGGAGACATACATCTTTAGTTACCTGAAAGTCATTGACCACAGACATATTGATACATTTTTAATAGTGATACAATTAACATCACTGTGCAAAGTTGCTAGAGCTTAAAATTAGCAAGGGTTCATTATACATCCTATGAGTGTCATTATCATCCACATCTTGCTCCATTAAGGTTTTTGTTTCAACCTTGTGTATATTATAAATGTAAAATTTTCAAAAATTATGCACCATCAAATTTTGAGTGAAGGATTTTTTGGTGAATTTTATCCAGATACTTTGATTCTTCAAGTGACATATACACTAGTGCCACTTGAAGATGTGACAGATATATAGAAGATGAGAGTTCTTCAAAATATAGTTCATACTTAGTGTGAATATTAGACCAACAAAAAGACACACACAGCAAAACTTAGTGATTGATTCTGATATGGGAACTGAAAATGAAACTCACGGTGGTGGAGAATGTTCCTTTACTTCTACAGAAGGGTGGATTACAGACATCATTTCATGATAACTGGAAGACTTTACAGGTGTGTCAGCTGTGACGACTGAATGGAATAACCTGCAAGTGTTAGTGAAATAACAATTAATTTTTGGTCAACCAAAATAAAAATCACTGGCTACAGGCATTAGTTTCTGCAAAATTCCCTCAGCCGATAAGGGTGAAAGAAAGAGACTGGAGTGGGGTTGCTGCTTTTAAACCGGAAAAAGACTCTGAGCCGAACAGGATATCATCAATATAATGGGAAAAAAAAGACATCTCTCATAGTAGTCAGCTGCCACAGGGTGCCACGTGCTAGAGAACGGTCACCTCAGGATTACCCCCAGCGACCTTCATTTCTCCTCATTTTCTGACATCTCAGCACTCATGGGAGTTTCTTCAGCCTCTTGGCTAGTTCGACAATTATTGGGCTGCACCTACAAGCCTGTAAGCCTTGTAATTGTCCAGCCTCAAGAACGAAGGGCCTGGAGACAGTGACAGAGGCATCAACAGATTATTGGACAGAGGATCTTACCCATTTGAAGCATAAATTCGTGGAGCAACACCCTACAATGCAAGGCAGGTAGGCAGACCAAGGCAGCCATCTTTGCTACTGTGGGGTGGGGCGGGGGAGGAGGAGGCTACAATTTATAACTGATGTCAGATTGGCTCATCAGTTACCAGGGAAACCTGCACCTGGGTCCCATCTCGCACAGCCTCTTAGCTTAAGAAGCATTAACTGGAGCCCATTATCCAGAGTGAAGCAAGCCAGAAGCAAAAACAACAATACAGTATATTAACGCATATATATGGAATTTAGAAAGACAGTAACGAGAACCCAACATGGGAGACAGCAAAAGGAACGCAGATGTATAGAATAGACTCGTGGACTTTGTGGATGAGGGTAAGGGTGGGATGATATGGGAGAAGGGCATTGAAGCATGTTAATTGTCATGTGTCTAATCAATCGCCAGCCCAGGATTGATGCTCGGGACTGGTGCAGCGAGATTTCCCGGGGGGGAGGGAGGAGGGAGGGGGGTTCCGGAGGGGAAGCATATGTAAACCCATGGTGATATCATGACAATGTA
>ML661247.1:2660482-2690540 GCA_007570785.1 Antilocapra americana
AGTGTAAGAGGGTTCCCTTTTCTCCACATCCTCTCCAGCATTTATTGCTTGTAGACTTTTGGATGGCAGCCATTCTGACTGGTGTAAAGTGGTACCTCATTGTGGTTTTGATTTGCATTTCTCTGATAATGAGTGATGTTGAGCATCTTTTCATGTGTTTGTTAGCCATTTTTATGGCTTCTTTGGAGAAATGTCTGTTAAGTTCTTTGGCCCACGTTGTGATTGGGTTGTTTATTTTCCTAGAATGGAGCTGCAGGAGTTGCTTGTATATTTTTGAGATTAATTGTTTGTCCGTTGCTTCACTGGCTATTATTTTCTCCCATTCTGAAGGCTGTCTTTTCACCTTGCTTATAGTTTCCTTTGTTTTGATCCACACCGTCAAAGGCTTTGGCATAGTCAATAAAGCAGAAGTAGCTGTTTTTCTGGAACTCTCTTGTTTTTTGGATGATCCAACAGATGTTGGCAATTTGAAGTCTGGTTTCTCTGCCTTTTCTAAATCCAGTTTGAACATCCGGAGGTTCATGGTTCATGTACTGTTGAAGCCTGGCTTGGAGAATTTTGAGCATTACTTTGCTAGCCTGTAAGATGAGTGCAATTGTGTGGTAGTCTGAGCATTCTTTGTCATTGCCTTTCTTTGGGATTGGAATGAAAACCAACCTTTTCCAGTCCTGTGGCCACCGCTGAGTTTTTCAGATTTACTGGCCTTTTAGTGCAGCACTTTCACTCTCTGTTAGAGAGTAGCACACAGTTTTAAGGTTTACTTTTACTTATTCACTTTTTTTTTAGAGCTTCCCTGGTGGTGCTAGTGGTAAATATTCCTCCTGCCAATGCAGGATACCTAAGAGATGTGGATTCGATCCTTGGGTGGGGAAAATCCCCTGGAGGAGGAAATGGCAACCCACTTCAGTATTCTTGCCTGGGAAATCCTATGGCTGGAGGAACCTGGCAGTTTACAGTCCTTGGGTTCCCAAAGGGTTGGACGCAACTGAAGTGACTTAGATTTATTTTTTAAATGTTTACTCAAAGTGTTTAGTATGTTGCCTCACATATAAAGGCTTATAATACAAAGCAACAGTTCCTTGCTCCCTAGAAGGAAGTGTTTTAAGTGTTTCTCTATTGGTTACTGACATGTTTCTTAATTTGTCCAAACAATGAAAATGTAGAATGTTTAAAAAGAGAAGTAAACCTATATGTTAAAGTTAGTAACTTTAATGGCTGGCGACTAATGTAACACTGGCTCTGTTTATAAACAAGAGAAGAAATTAGCCTGATTTTATATTGACTTTTCCAGGAATAACTCTATTCCTGGACAACTGATTGCATTTAATTGAGGTACTGAAAGCACTTAAACATATCTTCTGTTATTGACAGAAGAATTTTGACTACTGTAGGCTTTCTTTTTCTGCTAATTGGTGTTTTACTCTTATTTTATAAATTATTCTTACTTTCTGTTTATTTGGCTTATGTAGAAATTGACTTTTTGCTCTATATAACTTACCAAAATCCAGTGATTAGAGAGGTGTGGGCTCACTGCATATGATGACCATTTTTACCCACTAAAGAGGTTGGATTTATTCTTTTCCAACAAGATATTGCTAGTAAATGTTTACTATTTAATTATTTAATCCACATGGGAAAAGCTGTTTTACCACCAACAGATTTAGCAAGAGTTAAATTTAAACTCATATGCACCCCAATGTTTATTACAGCATTACCTATAAAAGCCATGATGTGGACACCACTGAAAATGTCCATCAATAGATGAATGGATAAAGGTGTGGTATGTATACACACACATACATACATACACACAATAAAAAACAAACTGTGTAATCTGGCCACTTGTGAAAACACAGATGAACCTAGAGAGTATTACACTAAGCAAAATAAGTCAGAGAAAGACAAGTACCATATGATCACACTTGTATGTTGAATCTAAAAACAACACAAACAAACAAAATTATATAAAACATTCTTTGATATGGAGAACAGAGAGGTGGTTGACAGAGGGGACATGGGTGGGAAAATAGCTGAAGGGGACTAAGAGGTTCAAATCTCTAGTTTAAAATGAAATAAGTCACCTGGGTATAATATGCAGCATAAAGAATATGGTCATTAATATTATAATAATTTTATGGAGATAGATGGTTGTCAGACTTATTGTGCTGATCATTTCATAATGTATGAAATATCAAATCACTTGGTAATACTCCTGAAACTAACAAAATATTGTACATTAACTTTCAATTTTTAAAAATTGAAATTTATTATTTTTAAAAAATGATAGTTATATCTCCAAAAAGATATACTTAATAAGCATATGAACATTACCAGCCATTAGGAAAGTGCAATTGAGACCACAATGAGATATCACTGCACACCAATGGCTAAAATAAAAAGAGTGAAAACATCAAATGCTGGTGAAGATCTGAAGAAATTAGATCCCTCTGTAGTGGGAATGTAAAATTGTACAACTACTTTGGAAAATGGCTCCGCAGTTTCTTAAAAAACAAAACACAACTACCATATGACCCAGCATATGCACTCCTGAAATTTTCCCAAGAAAATGAAAACTTGTGTTCAAACAAAAATCTAAACATGACTGTGTATAGTACTTTATTTGCAATAGCTAAAAACTAGAAATAATACAGATGTCCTTCAGTGAGCAATTTAATAAATAAACTCCTTTACATCCATTTCATTGAATTCTACTCAGCAATAAAAATGAACAAACTATTGATACAGTCAACACCTTGGATGAATCTCCAAAGAATTATATTGAGTGGAAAAAAAGCCTAAAGCTTACTCACTATATAATTCCACTTTTATAGCACTGCTGAAATGATAACACTATAGAAATGTAGAACAGATTAATGGTTGTCAGGGGTTAAGGAGGGGCAGGAGAGAAGTAGGTGTGCTATAAAAATTCAACAAGAGAGGGATCCTGTGGTGATGGAAACTTTCTGCATCTTCATTGTATTAATGCCAACATTCTGGTTGTGATATTATACTAAAGCTTTGCAAGACATTACTAGTAGAGGGAACATAGGCTCTCGCTGTATTATTTACTACAGTTGCATCTACTTTTATCTCAATCTACTCTTTTTGCAATCTACTTCTATCTCAAAATAAAATACATAATTTTAAAATAGGAGTTTAAAGAGATATTTTTCAATTACATTGTGTCAGCCTTGTTTACACATGGATTGAATCAAAAATTTATGTCATTAGTGACATACTTGGAAATAAGTGCTAATTAGACATTTAATGACATTAAGAAATTATTTAAATGATATAGTTGTGATAATTATCTTCTTTCTATGTTTAAAAATTATCTTTAGAGATTCATACTGAAATACTTATGGATATAAAGCTATAATGCCTGGATTTTGCTTCAAATTAATATGTGATGAGAGGTAGTGACTGGAATAAGATAAAGGATTTACCATGAGTTGACTGCTAAAGCAAGTATTAATATGATGGATACTTAGGGAATTAGTATATCTTTCTCCATACTTTTTTATGTTTAAAATTTTCCACAATAAAAAGATGCAGTTTTAATGAACCACAAGCAAAACACTTGATTTCTAAAATCAAGAGGGTTTTTGAAAGTAATCATTGATTAGGCTTGCTTTACCTCTGATTGAGTCCTGCTTTGTGCAAAATCAAGCTCATAGTGGACAGAAAAATATTTTTAGATGAATGTTGATTGTAAAGGACAGTCTCCTCCATATTTCTGATTTACACCATGTCAGTTTGAATTTTACATAGCTTATTTTTTCAGTTCTAATATCATTCCACTTATCAAATTTCCAATTATGCAAATTCTAGTCATCTTTCTTCATTCATCTTAATAAAGAGCAAATAATATGTCTATTGATAATATTTGTAATTAGTTTTTTTAGTAAACTAACAATAGCAACAACAACATAAATCTATATTTGAACTTTATCACTGAAGAACACAGCAACTTGAAAACACAGTCTATGTGTTGCTAGGGACATGGAAGGACTTAGATTTAAGCCATTCTGTACCATTCAGAGCATATTCTTTTCAGACTCAGGGAAAATATGCCAGCCTATCACCCCAAGAAGCTAATCTAAGGTGATAAACCTACCAACAATATAGGAGAAATAAGACAACATGGGTTACTTCTGATGAAAATGCCAAGGTGGCATTTTTCATTACAGAGCCAAATTTAACCAACTCATGTTTCAAATCTGATAGAAAGAAATGCATAACTTTATCCGAATGAAATGTGTATTTGGGTAAGAACATTTATCAGTATTTGAACCCTTCTCTATTGTCTTATTTAGGATAACAATAATTTTAGTATGCATATTAAAAAATAAGACAGCATGATCTGTGCTTTCAGGACTAGCAATTCCTCCAAATTGATTGGAGCTTTTGAAGATGTTGAGTTACTCTAGTCATATTTCCATAGAGAACTTGATTTCTAGCAATTCTCTGCATTGTGCTACAATGATGAATGAAGTTCTTCAAATATTTTACATTCTGAAAAACATTAACCTAGCCACAGTTTTAGGAAGGAGTGCCAAGGGAAGTAAAAATCTTGGAAAAAGATTTTAAGAAGTAACAAAATCCCTCAAAAAAGTGTAAGCAAAGAATATAATGGATAAAAAGACTTCCATATTTCCCCCAAATAGACATAGCAATAGTCATTCCTACTACGGTAAAGAAATCTTTGTTATTGATGAAACCTGGAGAGAGCAAGCAAAAAAACCTGATAATTACAAAAATTAGCTGATTCCTTACAGGAGACAAAGAAGAGACACTGAGTTTGTGAAAAGGAATCATAAAGATCAGCAAAGATGGTAAGGAGTAAAGGACATGTATCTCTTTCTCTCAAGGGATGATGTCGAGTTATGCACATGTTACACCTGGAGGATTCTCAAGAAGTTGGTTTTTATAACTCAGTTAACTAACAGTGTCTCTATTTTTATTCTTTCAATCCACTTTGCCATCTCTATTTGATGCATTCCTATCATCCCCCAATTGTGTATTGTAGGGTGAGAGATTTATGAAATTTTAAAAATACAAGGTTCCAGTCTGAGCAGATACATATCCATTCAATGGGTTCTCAGCACCTGGGCACATTGGGCTATTCTGCAGTGAGTTTAGATATCTCTGGTCCCTTGTATCCTGTAACAACCCACTTACCGCAGTCAAAATTATACAAGGAGGTTAAAACTCATCTTCTACATAGAGCAACAGATTTTGTAACATTCAATTTGTTCCATATGAGATTATCAAAGCAGGAAAAGTAGCTAATTAATATATCTGTTTATTGTACTTCAGAACCTAATTCATCCCTTTGCTTACCTTCAGTGTGAAATTATTTCTAAAAAAACAGACCTTGTAGATTTTAGACTTCTTTCAAATCACCTACACAAACGTGACAAATGTTAATCCATGGATTAAGGTGCAAATCTCTTTTTAGCACATTATTCATTCATTTTTTAGTAATTTCTCCAGTAATAGATACTCTAGTGTGCAACCTTTAGTAACAGTGAATGTCAATACTATAAAAATTTTCAGAGTTTCTTATTGCATCAACTGTGACTTTGTCAAAGAACCAATAAAAGGGATAATATAAACAAAATATAAACATAATTAAATGATAAGTTTTGTGTGGAAGAATAGGAAAAACTCCTGAGAGGGGCAGTACAGGTTGACATTAGAGAACCAGAATCATTGTCAGCATCTCACCATTCTATGTCTGGATATTTACTAACTAGTTTTTTACCTCAAGCCAGTGGCTTCTCCTTTCAGGATCTGAAAAATAACAGAATCTTCAAACCCTAAAATTCTCTAAGTTTGGAAATATTATGTGTTGACAGTATCTGATATGATAATTCTAAAATAGAAAATATGCTATTTTTTAAAAGCTATAAGGCACTATCACTTGTTGTATCATCCATGTGCTTGAATATTTTCTTAATCCTTATTAAAAATCTACTGTATGCTTGCCTATGTGATAGACATTCTAGAGAAAATAAAAAGATGCATGAGACAGAAAGCTTTCCATTAGTGAAGCTTACTTGGTGGAATATAATAGAATAATATATTTATATTTATAGCATATTTATATTATAGTTAGAATACATTTATAATAACAGAAACAAGAGGATAAGCACCATGAGATAATTAGAATAAAATAGATAAAATGAAGTTCCTTTCTCATAATAAGGTTATTAAGGACTTCATGTAAAAGGTGATCTTTGAGCTGGGTCCTGAAAGATTGTATATATGGAAAAATGGAGAAGAAAGAGGGAACTGGGTAAACAATTAAGAGGGTTAAAAAAACTAAGGATTTCATGGGGAGCTGTGAAGATTTTAGTTTAGTATGTTGAAATTGTTATAACTGAGAAATTGGAGGCAGGGAGAGTAGTTATTTTTTATCAAAAGCAGCAGTTTTTGCTTTGTGAATTTTGACTCAGAGATGCCCTACAGAGCATACTCAATTATTCTGAGCTCTCCTATGTTAGCCTTTTCTGTATTTGTATATATTTCATTATACTATTTAAAACAAACTCTCCTTGACACACATATATCTATTATTATAAAAATTAATAAGAATTTTTGAAGAGATAAACATTTTTTTCATTTAGCCCTTCAACAACAAAGTGTTATGGATAAAATAAGTATGTGAAGGCAATTTGAATATCAGAAATGCTTTCTATAGAAAAAGTATAGTGATCTATTTTCCATGACAAAAGTTGTCTTTCTATGTTGTCATGTGGAGTGTTATTTAGTGAAGCATATGGTTAAAAATATAATTTTCTATTGTTTCTATTTCAAAACTTGTTAGCCCTCTTAGATTTAGTCAGTATTTTAGTGGCATAGATGTTCTGAAGCCATTTGCAACCTAGGAGACCTAATCACTCTATCTCCTAGCATACAAAAAAGACTTTATCCACTTAAGTGAAGCAGACCACCCCAAACATTAGAGAAAAGCAATCATCTAGCTGAAGTTTCAACAACATCCTACACATGATTCATTGTATTATGTCTTAGTTTCCATTGGGCCTAGAATCCAGGAAGATGTCAATTCCCATTATCCCTACTTTCCAGATTCTTTTTGGAGAAGTGTCATTCTACAAATACACTGACTAAAACTGAGCCTGTTCTAAAAGCACACTCTCTTTAAAAGTGAATTAATGTTATTTACTTTATTCTGATTGTTAGGTCAAAGAATTTTGTGGAAGAATATGAGAAATGCCATTTTCTCAAATGCTAACAGCCTTCACTGTAAGTGTATGTGTGTGTTCATGTGTGTATGTAACGTATCTGGACTTCTTTGATCACCTCCTTTCTTTCATTTAACTCCAGAACCTTAAGTTTGGTTTTCAAACAGTATAATGTCAGAATTCTGAACAGGTTTATTTGGATGAAACTGTGGAACATTCAGCACAAAAAAGAACAAGAGGAGCTAAAAGGACCTGGTATCTATACAGAATGGGTATTACTTTTGTGGCCTAAACATGACCTCTAAGTCATTTGATGCTATAAATGCAGAGCAGAGTCTTCCAGAAGAAACTGCCTTACAATGGCTTTCATTTTTGATGTGTGTGAAAATCCAGGCATTCAAGAATGAGTGTTCTAAACTTAAATGCCTCCAAGCATTTGATAAACCCACACGCTATAGCCAGAATGGTCTGAATTTAGGTCAGAGGCTCTTTTTTTGAGAGATGACATATTTTGTGTGTCTCCTTCATGCTGTTTTACTGGAACTTAAAGCTATTAGAATGTTTAGAATTTAATGTGACAGATGTTACAGAAGCTGTTTCTGAGGAGTTCATGTATCTTCTTTAAAATCACTGTCTTGTCTAACAGATTGCATTCATTGTTATATTGAGATGAATGCTTATGACTCCACAGATTTATTGGAAGAATTCAGTGCTACATTAGTGACAATTTAGAAATTATTGAATTCTGATTCAGTGTACTTATCAGGTCTCTGTGGAAGTTTTTGAAGGTTTAGCCATAGAAACAGGTACCTACTGAATGTCAGCTAAGTGATCATCATTGGTCTGAACACAGAGGTAGAGTGGTACAAGATAAACTTGAGATGTACTATGTTCTTGCATTCTAGTGAGATGATGCAGAAAATATATCTGAAAAGATATCTATAATTTGGGGTAATACATGCTAAGTATCCATGTGAGTACTGAACAGTGGAACTAGTTCTACTGGAGCTCTGAGGAGACAAAAAGCAATATTCAAAAAAGCTGAAGAGGAACTAGAGATCAAACTGCCAACATTCACTGGATTATAGAGAAAGCAAGGGAATTTCAGAAAAACACATATCTCTGTTTTATAGACTTTAACATATTAAACCTTTTGACTGTGTGGATCATGACAAACTGTGGATAGCTCTTAGAGAGATGGGAATACCAGACCATCTTACCTGTCTTCTGAGAAACCTGTATGCAGGTCAAGAAGCAACAGTTCTTGACTATATGGAACAACTGACTGGTTCAAGATCAAGAAAGGAATACAACAGGGCTGCCTGCAGTCACCCTATTTGTTTAACCTATACACTGAGTACATCATGAGAAATGCCAGGCTGGGTGAGCTACAAGCTGGAATCAGGATAGGTGGGAGAAATATCAACAACCTCAGATATGCATATATCACTCTGATGGTAGAAATTGAAGGGGAACTAAAGAGCCTTTTGATGAGGGTGAAGGAGGAGAGTGAAACAGCTGGCTTAAGACTGAATACTAAAAAAACTAAGATCATGGCATCTGGCCCCATTACTGCATGACAAATAGAGGAGGAAAACATGGAAGTAGTGACAGATTTTCTCTTCTTGGGCTCCAAAATCACTGTGGACGATGACTGCAGCCATGAAATCAGAAGACAATTTCTTCTTGGCAAGAAAGTGATGACAAACATATACGGTGTGTTGAAAAGCAGAGACATTACTCTGCCAATAAAGGTCCGTATGGTCATGGCTATGGTCTTCCCAGTGGTTATGTACAGTTGTGAGAGCTGAACCATAAAGAAGGCAGAATGCCAAAAAATGGATGCCTTCAAACTGTGATGCTGGAGAAGACTTCTGAAAGTCTCTTGGACAGCAAGGAGATCAAACTAGTCAATCTTAAGAGAATTCAACCCTGAATATTCACTGGAAGGATGATGCTGAAGCTGAAGTTTCAGTATTTTGGTCAACTGATGTGAACAGACGACTCATTTGAAAAGTCCCTGATACTGGGAAAGACTGAGGGCAGAAGAAGAGGATAAGATGGCTGGGTGGTATCACCAATGCTATGAACATGAACTTAGGCAAACTCTGGAGATGGTGAGGGACAGTGAGGCCTGGCGTGCTACAGTCCATGGGGTTGCAGAGTCGACACGACTGGGCAACTGAACAACAACAACAAAGGCTTCGCAAAAAGTAGTCTAAGATGAGCCTTGAAGCATTTGTCAAGGCCATATAAATGGATTAGCAATCATTGTTGGTAGGGGAATTCTGACAAGCAGTCTCTGCAATAGTGCCTAGTGATCCCTATAGTGGTATTCATTATGTAATACATTCCCCTTGAGTGTGTGCTGGAAGTTTTACTCATTTCTAATTAATATAATATGGCAGATATTATGACATGTCACTCCCAAGATTCAGTTCAGTTCAGTTCAGTTGCACAGTCATGTCCAACTTTTTGCAACCCCATGAACTGCAGCACGGCAGGCATACTTGTCCATCAACAACTCCCAGATCCAACTCAAACTCATGTCCATTGTGTCAGTGATGCCATCCAACCATCTTATTCTCTGCCATCCCCTTCTCTTCCTGCCCTCAATCTTTCCCAGCATCAGGGTCTTTTTCACTGAGTCAGCTTTTTGCATCAGGTGGCCAAAGTATGGGAGTTTCAGTTTCAACATCAGTCCTTCCAATGAACACCCAGGACTGATCTCCTTTAGGATGGACTGGTTGGTCTCCAAGGGACTCTCAAGAGTCTTCTCCAACACCACGGTTCAAAATCATCAATTCTTCAGCACTCAGCTTTCTTTATAGTCCAGCTCTCACATCCATACATGACTACTGGGAAAACCATAGCCTTGACTAGCCAGACCTTGTTGGCAAAGTAATGTCTCTGCTTTTTAATATGCTGTCTATGTTGGTCATAACTTGCCTTCCAAGGAGTAAGCATCTTTTAATTTCATGGCTGCAGTTATTCACCATCTGGAGTGATTTTGGAGCCCACAAAAATAAAGTCAGCCAATGTTCCACTGTTTCCCCATCTATTTGCCAAAAGTGAGGACCAGATGCCATGATCTTAATATTCTGAGTGTTGAGCTTTAAGCCAACATTTTCACTCTCCTCTTTCACTTTCATCAAGAGGCTCTTTAGTTCTTCTTCACTTTCTGCCATAAGGGTGGTGTCATCTGCATATCAGAGGTTATTGATATTTCTCCTGGCAATCTAGATCCCAACTTGTGCTTTTTCCAGCCCAGTGTTTCTCATGATGTAACCTTCATATAAGTTAAATAAGCAGGATGAAAACACATAGCCTTCACATACTCCTTTTTCTATTTGGAACCAGTCTGTTTTTCCATGTCCAGTTCTAACTGTTGCTTCCTGACCTGCATACAGATTTCTCAAGAGGCAGGTCAGGTGGTCTGGTATTCCTATCTCTTTCTGGGTTTTCCACAGTTTATGGTGATCCACACAGTCAAAGGCTTTGGCATAGTCAATAAAGGAGAAATAGATGATTTTCTGAAACTCTCTTGCATTTTTCATGATCCAGCAGATGTTGGCAATTTGATCTCTGGTTCCTCTGCCTTTTTTAAAACCAACTTGAACATCTAGAATTTAATGGTTCACGTATTGTTGAAGCCTGGCTTGGAGAATTTTGAGCTTTACTTTACTAGAGTGTGAGACGAGTGCAATTGTGCATTAGTTTGAGCATTCTTTGGCATTGCCTTTCTTTGGGATTGGAATGAAAACTGACCTTTTCCAGGCCTGGGGCCACTGCTGAGTTTTCCAAATTTGCTGACATATTGAGTGTAGCACTTTCACAGCATCATCTTTCAGGATTTGAAATAGCTCAACTGGAATTCCATCTCCTCCACTAGCTTTGTTTGTAGTGATGCTTCCTAAGGGCCACTTGACTTCACATTCCAGGATGCCTGGATCTAGGTGAGTGATCACACCATCGTGATTATCTGGGTTGTGAAGACCTTTTTTTTATACAGTTCTTCTGTGTATTCCTGCCACCTGTTCTTACTATCTTCTGCTTCTTTTAGGTCCATAGCATTTTTGTCCTTTGTTGAGACCATCTTTGCATGAAATGTTTCCTTGGTAACTCTAATTTTCTTGAAGAGATCTCTAATCTTTTCCATTCTGTTACTTTCTTCTATTTCTTTGCATTGATCACTGAGGAAGGCTTTCTTATCTCTCTTTGCTATTCTTTGGAACTCTGCATTCAGATGGGTTCATCTTTCCTTTCCTCTTTGCTTTTCACTTCTCTTTTTTTCACAGCTATTTGTAAGGCCTCCTCAGATAGCCATTTTGCTTTTTTGCATTTCTTTTTCTTGGGAATGGTCTTGATCCCTGTCTCCTATACAATGTCACGAACATCCATCCATAATTCTTCAGGTACTCTGTCTATCATATCTAGTCCCTTATATCTATTTTTCACTTCCACTGAATAGTCATAAGGAATTTGATTTATGTGATACCTGAATGGTCTAGTGGTTTTCCTCACTTTCTTCAGTTTACGTCTGAATTTGGCATAAAATGTTCATAATCTTAGCCACAGTCAGCTCCAGGTCTTGTTTTTGCTGACTGTATAGAACTTCTCCATCTTTGGCTGCAGAGAATATAATCAATCTGATTTTGGTGTTGGCCATCTTGTGATGTCCATGTGTAGAGACTTCTCTTGGGCTGTTGGAAGAAGGTGTTTGCTATCACCAGTGCGTTCTCTTGGGGAATCTCTATTAGCCTTTGCCCTGCTTCATTCTGTACTCCAAGGCCAAATTTGCCTGTTTCTCCAGGTGTTTCTTGACTTCCTATTTTTGCATTCCAATCCCCTATAAGGAAAAGGACATCTTTTTTAGGTGTTAGTTCTTAAAGATCTTGTAGATCTTCATAGAACCGTTCAACTTCAGCTTCTTCAGCATTACTGGTCGGGGCATAGACTTGGATAATATGGCAGATATGATGGCTTGTCACTCCAAAGATTAGGTCACAATAAGATTATGTCTTCCATCTTTGACATCCACACTTGTTCTATAGAAAATTACCTTTCTTCTTGTGAGAAGGCCCACATCTACAAAGCAAGAACTAATATATCCCGCCAGTATTCAGTGAGTAACTGAGACCTGACAACAGCCACATAAGTAAACTTGGGAGTATATCCTCCCTCAGTTAAGCCTTAAGATGTTGCCTGGCCAACATGTTGAATACAACCTCATAAGAGACCTTGAGTCAGAGGCACCCAGCTAAGCCACACCCAGATTCTTGACATAAAAACTTAGATAATTAACATTTGTTCTTTTAAGCTCTAAATTTTAGAATGATTTGTTACCCAGAATTAGATAACTAATATAGGATTGGGTTTGCAGTGGCTTAAACCAAGTCTCAGAGGTCTAAAAAAGCAAAGAAGAAAAGAGAAAAATTATTTCCATGACTAGGCTTGGCACTATGAGTATACCAGAATTTTGTTTGTTTGTTTTGCTTTTACTTATTTTCTGTTTTGACTGGTAACAATATCAAGTAACAATATCAAGTTTGCAAATACTGGAGCCCAGAGTAAAGGATGGTTATGAAGCACAGAAAAGCTTTACTATTTTTGAGCAGCTTGATTTATTTTTGTTTATTAAGGAAAAACTGGATTTTCTTCCCTTTACCTGAAAACATACTGGTAAAGCACATTTTTTTTTCATATTGATGATTTTTTTTTGCTAGCACCCACAAATGAAATGAAATGCTTCAAATTTTCTTCAATGCTGTATTTTACAAGAATTAAACAACTTGCCCCACAATAAGGTAAAATTTTAAAGAAGGCTCTTTGACTAAGTTGAGTTAGCTTTTTGAATGAAATCTCTTAGGCAGTCAAGAACTCAGTTCTCTCACCAGCTTGAGATAATCCTCTGGTACATGGTCTGCAGCATAGCCCAAGTGCAGATTCTATCTGCTTAGCAAAATGGGACTTCATCAGAGGTAATCCTATTAAAACTTCTAGTGTACCTAAAAACATGTCATCCTAGTCATTCTTGAGATAATTCTGGAATTGGCAGTTATTTACTAAATCCTATTTTTGTGTCTTACAACTTGTTGACGGTGTCATGTTTTCCAAACTTAAGTAAGGGCACATTGGTTTTTATGTTTTGAACTAGCTAATCCTCACAGACAAGAAAACTGCATGACAGAAGTTCAATTATATTTCAAACTGATGATATAGTCTCGGAGAAAGTCATATAGATATATCTTATTTGTCTCAGAAACAGTACATTATTGAGAATGTAGAAGTGTTAAGAAATGGTCCGCGTTGTAGAAAGAACAAGTCCCATCCAGTTTAGAGATACTTATATTTATTTAAACATCAGACTTGAACAAGATTTGTTTAGTGTTTCTAGTGCTGCTGTTGCAATTCTTTAAAAAAAGAAAAAGTTTTACTCAGTTATCCCCAAATACATACTTCACTAAAGTATTATTTTAGTGATATGTACTTTATCTACTGCTAAAACTTGGAAGTAACAAAGCATAACTTTAAAACTTTCTTTCAGTCCCCAGGTACAATAAAAAGTCCAAAGGTAAAGGAAAGATTGTTAAAATATGATGTTCATTTATTTTCCTTTAAAATTAGTTAATACATCCTTAACTGAAGATACTGTATCTTTTCTGGAGGCTAGAACACACTGTGGATATGAAGAGTGGTTATTGGGTTAAAATTGCATGTGTACAATGTCTGATGTATATAGATAGGTTTTCATTGAATCACTACTCTTCTCATCCTTGAGAATGAACAAGAGAGAAAAAGTCCTTATCCTTGTATTTCTATGCCTGTCATCACCATGGCATCTAGTTCATGGTAACCTATGATTAAACATATAATATCATAGAAAGTTAGTTTTGAGAGCTTTCTGTCAAATTGTATCTTATAAAAAAGGCCAACTGATCTGCCTAAGAGTTACAGAGAGAAAAACTGAGTTTTCTGGCCCCTACAACTCATTTGATTAAATTATTTTGCTTTACAAAATATTTAGCACTTCACTAATTTAGAATTTATGATATTTTCAGGAAATGTGTTATTCCATTAACAACTTTCAATCTGACTTCCCTCAGGCTACTTATTAAATGGAAGCACTTTCCAGCTTATTTATGCACACAATATGCCACAAATATTGAATATTTATTAAATGACTATCTATGAAATAGAAAATGTTTCTAACATAGGAATGAACAAGGCATATTCCCCTATTCTATATGTCTTTGAGAGTAAATGAAATGGTTGTTTCATTCAATTTTTCCATCTTTTAAAGTGAATTAAAAAAATTATTGTTCTAGGAGCTTATAAAATCCTAGTTGATATGCTTGGCTTTCTCCTATGTTAGACTAACTAGTATCTAACTTTCTGGCCAAGAAATACTATGAAGATAATAGAAATATAATTGGCTATTTGAAGGTGTCTGAGAAAATAAAACTAGAACTTGATGGGTAACATCTCAGAGAAAATTAAAACACATTAAGAGTAAACACATTAAAACATACTTTAACTCTCAGTAGTTTTCGCTCAAATTATTTTCCAATTATTTTTTGGTAGATAGAGACCAAATTAAAAAATCCTAGAATATACAGAAATCTTACTGATGTATCATATTATGTCATCAATGTCATAATAAGGATAGAGATGGAACAAACAGTCAGGAAATACTGACATAAACCTTCCCAAATTCAACAAAAGATATAAACCTACAAGATTCCAGATGCTGAGAAAATTTCAAACAGGAAAAATCTAAAGAAACACACACCAAAAAACATCACAGTAAATTTATTGAAAACTTTATTTATTTATTTATTTGTTTATTTAAAGAAAAATAAACACTTTAAAAAGCAATGAAGAGCAAGATCTTACTACAGAGGGGGGAAATAATCTGAGACAGTGGATTTCTCACTGAAAACAGTGGAGACCAGCAGAAATGGCACAGCAGCTTTTAAATACTGAAAGAAAAATATTGTCAATCTGGAGTCCTATATCAAGTGAAAATATCCTTCCTAAATGATGGAAAATCAAGGTATTTTCAGATGAAGGAAGACTAAAGGAATTTTTCATGAGCACACCTATACTATTGATTAAAGAATGTCTAAATGAAACTCTAAAAAGAAAAGAAACTATACAAGGCAGAAGCTTGGAACTTAGAGATAAAAATACATGGTAAGCAAAATATGTGTTAAAGAGAATAAACGTTCCTTATCCACTTGAGTTTTCAAAGGTATGTTTCAAGGTTAAAGCAAAAATAATAACACTATCTGATGTCATTCTAAGTTTATGTAGAAGATATTAGGGTGATGGTGGCCTCATAGAATGAGTTTGGAAGTTTACCTTCCTCTGCAATTTTCTGGAAGAGTTTGAGTAGGATAGGTGTTAACTCTTCTCTAAATTTTTGGTAGAATTCAGGGCTTTTGTTTTTTGGAAGATTTCTGATTACGGTTTCAATTTCCGTGCTTGTGATGGGTCTATTAATATCTATCTCTTCCTGGTTTAGTCTTGAAGAGTTGTACTTTTCTAGGAATTTGTCCATTTCATCCAGGTTGTCCAGTTTATTTGCATATAATTGCTGATAATAGTCTCTTATGATCCTTTGAATTTCTATGTTGTCTGTTGTGATTTCTCCTTTTTCATTTCTAATTTTGTTGATTTGGTTTCTCTACCTTTGTTTCTTCATGAGTCTGGCTAATGGTTTGTCAATTTTATTTATGCTCTCAAAGAACCAACTTTTGGCTTTGTTGATTTTTGCTATGGTCTCTTTTGTTGATTTTGCATTTATTTCTGCCCTGATTTTTAAGATTTCTTTCCTTCTACTAACCCTGGGGTTCTGCATTTCTTCCTTTTATAGTTGCTTTAGGTGTAAAGTTAGGTTATTTATTTGACTTTTTTCTTGTTTCTTGAGGTAAGCCTGTATTGCTATGAACCTTCCCTTTAGCACTGCTTTTACAGTGTCCCATAGGTTTCAGGTTGTTGTGTTTTCATTTTCATTCATTTCTATGCATATTTTGATTTCTTCTGTGATTTGTTGGTTATTCAGCAGCGTGTTGTTCAGCCTCCATATGTTGGAAATTATTTAAAGTTTTTCTCCTGTAATTGACATCTAATCTTACTGCATTGTGGTCAGAAAAGATGTTTGGAATGATTTCAATTTTTTAAAATTTACCAAGGCTAGATTTATGGCCCAGGATGTGATTTATTCTGGAGAAGGTTCCATATGCGCTTGAGAAAAAGTTGAAATTCATTGTTTTGGAGTGAAATGTCCTATAGATATCAATTACATCTAACTGGTCTATTGTATCATTTAAAGTTTGTGAACCTGACAAAGATGCCACCAAAAAAAAAGGAAATAAAACTACAGGCCAATATCACTGATGAACATAGATGCCAAAATTCTAGCAATCAGAATTCAACAACACATTAAAAAGATCATACATCATGACCAAGTAGGCTTTATTCCAGGGATTCAAGGATTCTTCAATATCTGCAAATCAAGCAATGTAATACACTACATTAACAAATTGAAAGATAAATACCATACGATTATCTCAACAGATGCAGAGAAAGCCTTTGACAAAATTCAGCATCCATTTATGATAAAAAATCCTCCAGAAAGCAGGCATAGAAGGAACATACCTCAACATAATAAAAGCTATATATGACAAACCCACAGCAAACGTTATCCTCAATGGTGAAAAATTGAAAGCATTTACCCTAAAGTCAGGAACAAGACAAGGGTGCCTACTCTCACCACTACTATTCAACATAGTTTTGGAAGTCTTGGCCACAGCAATCAGAGTAGAAAAAGAAATAAAAGGAATCCAGACTGGAAAAGAAGAAGTAAAACTCTCGCTGTTTGCAGATGACATGATCTTCTACATAGAAAACCCCAAAGACTCCATCAAAAATTAATACAACTAATCAATGAATATAGTAAAGTTGCAGGATATAAAACAAACACACAGAAATCCCTTGCATTCATATACACTAACAATGAGAAAACAGAAAGAGAAATTAAGGAAACAATTCCATTCAACATTGCAATGAAAAGAATAAAATACTTAGCAATATATCTACCTAAAGAAACAAAAGACCTATATATATATAGAAAACTATAAAACACTGATGAAAGAAATCAAAGAGGACACAAATAGATGGAGAAATATACCGTGTTCATGGATCAGAAGAATCAATATAGTGAAAATGAGTATACTACCCAGAGCAATCTATAGATTCAATGCAATTCCTATCAAGCTACCAGAGGTCTTTTTCAGAGAACTAGAACAAATAATTTCACAATTTGCATGGAAATACAAAAACCTTGAATAGCCAAAGCAATCTTGAGAAAGAAAAATGGAACTGGAGGAATCAACCTGCCTGACTTTAGACTCTACTACAAAGCAACAGTCATCAAGACAGTATGGTACTGGCACAAAGCCAGAAATATAGATCAATGGAACACAATAGAAATCCCAGAGATTAATCCACGCATCTATGGACAACTTATCTTTGACAAAGGAGGCAAGAATATACAATGGAGAAAAGACAATCTCTTTAACAAGTGGTGCTGGGGAAACTGGTCAACTTGTCAAAGAATGAACCTAGAACACTTTCTAACACCATACAGAAAAACAAGCTCAAAGTGGATTAAAGATCGAAACATAAGACCAGAAACAATAAAACTCCTAGAGGAAAACATAGGCAAAACACTCCCCGACATAAACCAAAGCAGGATACTCTATGACCCACCTCCAAGAATATTGGAAATAAAAGCAAAAATAAATAAATGAGACCTAAATAAAATTAAAAGTTTCTGCACAACAAAGGAAACTAAAAGCAAGGTGAAAAGGCAGTCTTCAGAATGGGAGAAAATAATAGCAAATGAAGAAAGGGACTAACAATTAACCTCAAAAATATACAAGCAACTCCTGAAGCTCAATTCCAGAAAAATACACAACCCAATCAAAAAGTGGGCCAAAGAACTAAACAGACATTTCTCCAAAGAAGACATAAAAATGGCTAACAAACACATGCAAAGATGCTCAACATCACTCATTATCAGAGAAATGCAAATCAAAACCACAATGAAGTACCACTTTACACCAGTCAGAATGGCTGCCATCCAAAAGTCTACAAGCAATAAATGCTGGAGAGAATGTGGAGAAAAGGGAACCCTCTTACACTGTTGGTGGGAATGCAAACTAGTACAGCCACTATGGAAAACAGTGTGGAGGTTCCTTAAAAAACTGCAAATAGAACTGTCATATGACCCAGAAATCCCACTGCTGGGCAAACACGCCGAGGAAACCAGAATTGAAAGGGACACGTGTACCCCAATGTTCATCGCTGCATTGTTCACAATAGCCAGGACATAGAAGCAACCTAGATGTCCATCAGCAGACGAATGGATATGGAAGCTGTGGTACATATACACAATGGAATATTACTCAGCCATTGAAAAGAATTCATTTGAATCAGTTCTACTCAGGTGGACGGAACTGGAGCCTATTATCCAGAGTGAATTAAGCCAGAAGGAAAAACAACAATACAGTATAATAACACATATATATGGAATTTAGAAAGATGGTAACGAGAACCCTGTATGCGAGACAGCAAAAGAAACGCAGATGTATAGAGAAGTCTTTTGGACTCTATTCGAGAGGGCAAGGGTGGGATGATATGGGAGAACGGCATTGTAACATGTTAATCATCATATGTGAAATGAATCGCCAGCCCAGGTTTGATGCTCAGGGCTGGTGCACCGGGATGACCCAGAGAGAGGGAATCAGGAGGGAGGAGGGAGGGGCGTTCTTGAAGGGGAACATATGTATACCCATGGCAGATTCATGTCAATGTATGGCAAAACCAACACAATAAAAAAATAAAAAATAAAAATAAAATAAATAATTAATTAATTAAAAAAGACTACATTTGAATCAGTTCTACTGAGGTGGATGAAAGTGGAGCCTATTATACAAAGTGAAGTAAGCCAGAAGGAAAAACAATACAGTATACTAACACATATATATGGAATTTAGAAAGACGGTAATGATAACCCTGAATGTGAGACAGCAAAAGAGACACAGATGTATAGAACAGTCTTTTGGACTCTATGGGAGAGGGCGCGGGTGGGATGATATGGAAGAACGGCATTGAAACATGTAAATTATCATATGTGAAATCAATCGCCAGCCTAGGTTTGATACATGATACAGCGTGCTCAGGGCTGGTGCACCAGGATGACCCAGAGGGATGGAATCGGGAGGGAGGTGGGAGGGGGGTTCTGGAAAGGGAACACATGTATACCCATGGTGGATTCATGTTAATGTATGGAAAAACCAACACAATAATGTAAAGAAAAAAAGTCTTTCTTGAATTTGTTACAATAGAAAAAAGAGAAAAAAATTCGTGTAGAAGAAATATTTAAGACAAATATAAACAGGGAAGGGTGAATTTGTCAGATGATACCAGTAGACTATGATAAGTTGTATCTACAGCAACCACTAAAACAAGGTATAAAAATATATAAACTTAAAACACTACAGATAAATCAAAATGGCGTTCTAAATATTATTCAAGTAACCGAAAGAAAGGCAGGATAAACTACTGAAAAAATTAAAAAAAAATGATGGAAACCTCTAACTTAGCAATATGTGCATTTAAAATAAATGGTCAAAATATACCAATAAAAAGATAGTAATTAAAAAAGTATTTGAAATGAGCAGTTTAAAAGATGACCCAAGTTTATGCTGTCTACATTAAGCTTACTTCAAATATAACCACAGAGGCAGAATGAAAGTAAATGGATTAAAAAAAACACATATATCATGAAAATATTAAACAAAACAAAACAGTGGGGAAAGAGTCCTGTAATGGTATCATAAAGAGCATTATGGACCTCCTTATCTGTGTAAAACCAAAAATCTGAAAATTATCCTAAAGGCATATAGCAAATGAATAAGTAAACAGCAGTTTAGTGGTGACATCAGCAAGAAGGCAGACTAGAAGATTTCAGCTCACCATATCCCAACAGAAATGTTGTTTTAACAATCATCCATGGACAAGAACACTTATCTAGGAACCCAGGGGTCTAGTAAAGAAATTTCAGCATCCTGTTTGAGTAAAAGCTGCAAGCATACATATAAGACTTCAAGGAACATGAAAGAAAGAAGCACAGACTCACTTTACCCATATCACCTCTCCCCCAAGGCATCATGGGTCAGTGCCAAGAGAGAGAAATTTGGCCAGCAATTTCTTATACAGGAAAAGTGAGAACAGCATGACCATGGGGCTTCTCCAGCCTCAAGGAACATTGCCTAAGAAGCCACATGTGCCTTGCCCCACCATGAAGAGCTAGGAGAAAGGAGCAGGGTCTCACAGAAGTCATGACATGGATCTGAAAAAACAAGCCACAAACCCTACTAACTGACTCACAAACTTTATCAAGAAGAGGCGCTCCCATGAACCCCATTAGACACCTTAGCTGCAGTGCTCCATAATTGGCTGACATGTGCCCACATGCAAGCCTCCACATTCATTGTGCACAAGTCTCCACGCATGGTGAATGCGAGCTCTGCAGATGGCAAGCAAAAACCCATATAGAAAGCACATTTATATTGGCAGTCAGTTCAACTCTGCAAGAATGGAAGAAGGCAAACAACCTTGAATGCTTCCGGGCCCTACCTTGGAAAAAAAGACGTGGGAAGCTCTTGGCACCTTGCCTGATTTTGTAGGATTGAGGAAAGAGACACATTCTTCCCACAAAAGAGGAGGAGAAAATTGGCGCAGTCGCATCCATAGAAAATGTGACAAAAAGGAATAATTTTCCTCAGCATAAGCATTTAAAAGTAATTCGCCTGAGCCACTCTGAATTTATGCCTGCAAGATTTTAGCAGATAATCTGCAAAAGCATCTTATTGTTGCAACATGCAAAAGAGGATTATTACTTTCCAAGAGATGCTTAAAATATTTTTGGATCCACTAAGTGGAATTTATATTTTGGAATCTCCATCAGTCTTAATTGAAAACTCTAGTGGATTAGAATGGTTTTAATATATTAAACCTCAAACACAGTTGAAAGTGTTAGTTGCTCAGTCATGTCCAACCTTTTTCAATCCCATGCACTGTAGCCCATCAGGCTCCTCTGTCCATGGAATTCTCCAGGCAAGAATGCTGGAGTGGGTAACCATTCCCTTCTTCAGGGAATCTTCCCAACCTAGGGATCAAACCCAGGTCTCCTGCATTGCAGGTGGATTCTTTACTGTCTGAGCCACCCAGAAGCCCATAGTTAGTAAATTCATTTTTGGAGAACATAAAATTAAAGAATTTTCCCCCACTTTTCTACTCAAACATCAATTCTTTTAGTTTTGGCTTTAATGGTTTCAAATAATAAGCACTTTGTTGACCACCTTGTTCATTTAGCCCAATCTCTAGTATCCTTAGTTCTTGACAATATATCACATTGTCCTGCCCAGTTGAAAATGATTATCTGGAAATTTTATAAACATCTGAACAAGATGAGCCTGCATCAAAGTGGTAAATAATAAATTGGAGTTGAGTTTGTTTGAGGTAATTACTTCAGGTCCATTAGGAATAATTCATCTTTAGATGGTTCTCAAAATTTTTAGATTTGTATGCCTTATGCAGCTAATGAATTTCCTAGTGCTGAATGAATTATAATAGTAATTCATATGTATCTATTAAAACGATGTGCCATCCACTCAAGAATTATCTCAGCTCCATCTTTGCATGTTTGCTGGCTCAGCAAGGTGGAAAGGGTGGCATAGTATCTGTCTTCAGTAGGGCTAACAGGAGCCCAAACCCATTATCTGGCTGACCAAAGACTGTGATAGATCAGACTCTTGCTGAGATTTAGACTGGAGAGGTTGTAGAAGTGAGACTGGGCCAAGATACAAAGAGAAATACGGAGGAAGAAAGAAGTAACTGCAATGAAGCAAGAGATCTTAGCACTCTCATCGGCTGTGTGATCCTAGTCAAGCAACTTGTCCTCTTTAGGAATTATTTTTATAAAATTCGACCAATAAGGGCCCACCTCACAGAATTACTAAGAAGAAAACAATGAGAATTCTATAAACCTGAAGAGTAATCTTTTAGAAAAATCATTAGAAGGAGGAAATTTGTAGAAACAAAACTGGAAACATTCAGAATTTTGATGGTGTACCAAATCAAATGTTAACTGGAGCTTGACCAAAATCTGAAGAAAAAAATCAGATTTTCAAGCAACTCATAGAAGTCCGTGGGATAGGTATTAATATTATCCTCGTTTCACAGATGAGCAAACCAAGGACTTGGAAAGGTGCTCTCTGACAAACGAAGCAAAGAGAGAAGGTCATGGCAGAATAAAGAGAGAGAGATACAGAAAACAGCCTCTTCTTTCTCCCATCCACTGTGCCTTCCAGAGGATCAGCATTTCTGTCTGGGTTGTGTTTAATTCTGAAACCAGGAGCCTCAGTTTCTGGAGAATACCCCTGTCATCAACACCAGAGGCAGCAAGAAAAAACCTGGGTGTCCGTACATCTATGTGGGAATCCAACTCATGCTGTGATCAAGCCCTGAGCCTTTGGATTCGGAGCACTGACTCCAAGACCCTAGACTACCAGAAAACTAACTCTAGGAAGAATCAAATAGTGAGAACTCACACAAAGAAAACAACTTGAATAAAAGACCTGACATCACCCAACCACAAGTAGCACCCTATGCATCTAAAAAAAAAAATACAAAAATACAAACCCAATCATCAGCAGACAGGATTACCAACACACACAGCCTTGCCCATTGGAAGAAAAACAAACAAACAAAACTCAGCATAGATATCAACCTATAGGAAGCTTACACAAGGCACTGAACTAACCTTAGGAGGGCAGAAATGAAAAGGAAGAAATAATTCAACCTTGGAGCCTGGGAAAAGGAGACCTCAAACACTATAAGTTTAAAAAAAAAAACGAAAGTCAGAGAAATACTACACAAATGAAGGAACAAACTAGAAATACAAAAGTCCAAATAAATGAAGAGGAAATAGGCAACCTACCTGAAAAAGAATTCAGAATAATGATAGTACAGATTATCAAAAACCTTGAAAACAAATGGAGAAAAATGCAAGAATCAATTAACAAAGAATCAAAGAATAACCATACAGAGACAAACAACACAATTACTGAAATTAAAAATACTCTAGAAGGAATAAATAGCAGAATATCTGAAGCAGAAGAACGAATCAGTGACCTGGAAGATAAAATGGTGGAAATAAATTCTGAAGAGCAGAATAAAGTAAAAAGAATGAAAAGAACTGCAGATAGTCTCAGAGACCTCTGGGACAATATCAAACACACTGACATTTGAATTATAGGAGTCCCAGAAGAATAAGAAGAGAAAAAGAAAGTGTAGGAGAAAATTTTTGAAGAGATTATTGAAATTTTCCCAACATGGAAAATAAAATAGTCAATCAAATCCAAGAGGCACAAAGAGTCCCATATAAGATAAACCTAAGGAGAAGCACACCAAGACACATACTGATCAATGAACAAAGAATAAACACAAAGAAAGAATATTAAAAGCAGCAAGAGAGAAGCAACAAGTAACATACAAGGGGAAACCCCATATGCTTAACAACTGATCTTTCAGCAGAAACTCTGCAGGCAAGATGGGAATGGCAAGATATATTTAAAGTACTGAAAGAGAAAAATCTACAACCAAGATTACTGTACCTAGCAAGGATCTCATTCAAAATTGATGGAGAAATAAAAAGCTTTTCAGACAAGCAAAAGTTAAGACAATTCAGTACCATCAAAACAGCTTTACAACAAATGTTAAAGGGACTTACATAGCCAAGAAATACAAGAGAAGAAAAAAGATCTACAAAATAAGCACCAAACAGTTAAGAAAATGGCAATAGGAACATACATATCAATAATTAGTTTAAATGTAAATGGATTAAATGCTCCAATAAAAGACACAGACTGGCTAAATGGATACAAAAGCAAGACCCATATATATGCTGTCTACAAGGAACCCACTTGAGACCTAAAGACACATATACACTGAAAGTGAGAGGATGGAAAACTATATTCCATACAAATGGGAAGCAAAAGAAAGCTGGAGTAGTAATCCTCATATCAGAAAAAATAGACCTTAAAATAAAGAATATTATAAGAAATAAGGAAGGACACTACATAATGAATCCAAGAGGAAGATATAACAATTGTAAATGGTGTGATGTCTCACCTAGAGTCAGGCATCCTGGAATGTGAAGTCAAGTGGGCCCTAGGAAGCATCACTACGAACAAAGCTAGTGGAGGCGATGGAATGCCAGTTGAGCTATTTCAAATCCTGAAAGATGACACTGTGAAAGTGCTGCACTCAATATGCCAGCAAATATGGAAAACTCAGCAGTGGCCACAGGACTGGAAAAGGTCAGTTTTCATTCCAATCACAAAGAAAGGCAATGCCAAAGAATGCCCAAACTACCGCACAATTTCACTCATCTCACACACTAGTAAAGTAATGCTTAAAATTCTCCAAGCAAGGCTTCAGCAATATGTGAACTTCCAGAAGTTCAAGCTGGTTTTAGAAAAGGCAGAGGAACCAGAGATCAAATTGCCAACATCTCTTGGATCATTGAAAAAGCAAGAGAGTTCCAGAAAAACATCTATTTTTGCTTTATTGACTATGCCAAAGCCTTTGCCTGTGTGGATCACAATAAACTGTGGAAAATTCTGAAAGAGATGGGAATACCAGACCACCTGACCTGCCTCTTGAGAAACCTGTATGCAGGTCAGGAAGCAACAGTTAGAACTGGACATGGAAAAACAGACTGGTTCCACATAGGAAAAGGAGTATGTCAAGGCTGTATATTGTCACCCTGCTTATTTAACTTATATGCAGAGTACATCAAGAGAAACACTTGGCTGGAAGAAGCACAATTTGGGATCAAGATTGCCGGAAGAAATATCAATAACCTCAGATATGCAGATGACACCACCCTTATGGCAGAAAGTTAAGAAGAACTAAAAAGCCTCTTGATAAAGGTGAAAGACGAGAATGAAAAAGTTGGCTTAAAGCTCAACATTTAGAAAATTAAGATCATGGCATCTGGTCCCATCATTTTATGGCAGATAGATGGGGAAGCAGTGAGAGACTTTATTTTTGTGGGCTCCAAATCACTTCAGATGGTGATTGCAGCCATGAAATTAAAAGACGCTTCCTCCTTGGAAGGGAAGTTATGGCCAACCTAGACAGCATATTAAAAAGCAGACATTACTTTGCCAACAAAATTCATCTACTCAAGGCTATGGTTTTTCCAGTGGTCATATATGGATGTGAGAGCTGGACTATAAGGAAAGCTGAGCACTGAAGAATTGATGCTTTTGAATTGTGGTGTTGGAGAAGACTCTTGAAAGTCCCTTGGACTGCAAGGAGATCCAACCAGTCCATCCTAAAGATCAGTCCTAGGTGTTCATTAGAAGGACTGATGTTGAAGCTGAAACTCCAATACTTTGGCCACCTGATGCGAAGAGCTGACTCATTGGAAGAGACCCTGATGCTGAGAAAGATTGAGGGCAGGAGGAGAATGGGATGACAGAAGACGAGATGGCTGGTTGGCATTACCGACTTGATGGACATGGGATTGGGTCTACTCAGGGAGTTGGTGATGGACAGGGAGGCCTGGTGTGCTGTGAGTCATTGGGTCACAAAGAGTCAGACACAACTGAGCGATTAAACTGAACTGATGCACCCAACATAGGATCACCTCAATACATAAGGTAAACACTAACAGACTTAAAAGGACAAATTCACAGTAACACATAACACCCGACTCATACCAATGGACAAATCATCAAAATAGAAAATTAGTAAGGAAACACAAGTCTTAAATGATACATTAGATGAGATGGATCTCATTGATATCCTCAGGACATTCCATCCAATTGCAGAAAAAGACACCTTTTCAAGTGCACATGGAACATCCTCCAGTCTAGACCACATCTTGGGTCACAAATCAAACCTTAGTAAATTTAAGAAATAGTAAATCATGTCAATGTATGGCAAAACCAACACAATGAAGAAATTTTTTTTAAAAAAAGAGTAAGTCATATCAAGCATCTTCTCCAACCACAACATTATGAGACTAGATATCAATTATAAGAAAAAATCTATAAGAACATAAACATATGAGATTAAACAACACATTTCTAAATAGCCAGCAGGCTACTGAAGAAATCAAAATGGAAATCAAAACGTTTCTAGAAACAAATGACAATGAAAACACGAAATCTGTGGGATGTAGCAAAAGTAGTTCTATGAGGGAAGTTTACAGTAATACAATCCTACCTCAAGAAAAGCATCAAATAGATAACCTAAGTTTACACCTAAAACAACTGGAAAAAGAAGAACAAACCCCCAAATTCATAAAAGGAAAAAAATCATAAAGATCCATGGAGAAATAAATGAAAAAGAAATGAAAGAAACAATAGTAAAGATTGATAAAAACTAAAAGCTGGTTCTTTGAGAAGATAAACAAAATTGACAAACCTTTAGCCAGACTCATCAATAAAAAAAAGGAGAATGAAATCAACAAAATCAGAAATGAAAGAGGAGAGGTTACAACAGATAGTGCAGAAATACAAAGAATTATAAGAGACTATTATGAATAACTATATGGCAATAAAATAGATAAAGTGGAAGAAATGGACAGATTCTTAGAAATGTTCAATCTTCCAAGACTGAATCAGGAAGAAATAGAAATTATGAACAACCCAATTACAAGGGCTGAAATTGAAGCTATGATAAAAAAATATCTCCCCAGAAACAAAAGCCCAAGGTCAGATGGCTTCACAGGAGAATTCTATCAAACATTTAGAGAAGAGCTAATGCCTATTCTTCTCAAATTCTTTCAAAAAATGTCAGAGGAAGGAACACTTCCATACTCATTCTACGAGGCCACCATCACCCTGATACCAAAATCAGACAAAGGCACAAAAAAAGAAAACTACAGGCCAATATCAAAGATGAACATAGATGCAAATATCCTCAATAACATTTTAGGAAACAGAATTCAGCAACACATCAAAAAGCTCATACACCATAAGCAAGTTGGGTTTATTCCAGGGATGCAAGGATTCCTCGATATATGCAAATCAATCACCATGATACACCATATTAACAAATTGGAAGATAAAAACCATATGATAATCTCAATAGATGCAGAAAAGGCCTTTGACAAAATTCAGCACCCATTTATGATTAAAATTCTTCAAAAAAAATGGTCATAGAAGGAACCTATCTCAACATAGTAAAGGCCATATATGATAAGCCTATAGCAAACATTATTCTCAATGGTGAAAAACTGAAAGCATTCCCCTAACATCAGGAACAAGACAAGGGTGTCCACTTTCAGCACTGTTATTCAACATAGTTCTGGAAGTCCTAGCTACAGCAATCAGAGAAGAAAAAGAAATAAAAACAATCCATGTTGGAAAAAAAGAAGTAAAGCTCTCATTGTTTGCAAATGACATGGTACTGTACATAGAAAACCCTATAGATAGTATCAGAAAATTACTAGAGCTAATCATTGAATTTAGCAAAGTCACAGGATACAAAATCAATACACAGAAATCACTTGTGTTTCTATATACTAACAATGAAAAATTAGAAAGAGAAATTAAAGAATTAATCGTATTCACCATTGCAATAAAAATAATTAAATATCTAGGAACAAACTCCAGAGAAGGCAATGGCAACCCACTCCAGTACTCTTGCCTGGAAAATCCCATGGATGGAGGAGCCTGGTAGGCTGCAGTCCATGGGGTCACTAAGAGTCGGTCACGACTGAGCGACTTCACTTTCACTTTTCACTTTCATGCACTGGAGAAGGAAATGGCAACCCACTCCAGTTTTCTTGCCTGGAGAATCCCAGGGACGGGGGAGCCTGGTGGGCTGCCATCTCTGGGGTCGCACAGAGTTGGATACGACTGAAGCGACTTAGCAGCAGCAGCAGCAAGAATAAACTCACCTAAGGAGACAAAAGAACTGTACATAGAAAATTATAGGACACTAATGAAAGAAATCAAAGATGACATAAACAGATGGAGAGATATTCCATGTTCCTCGGTAGGAAGAGTCAATATTGTGAAAATGGCTATATTACCAAATGCAATCTACAGATTCAATGTGATCCTGATCAAATTACTGATGGCATTTTTCACAGAACCAAAACAAAAAATTTTCTAATTCATATAAGAACACAAAAGATCCCAAATAGCCAAAGCAGTCTTCAGAAAGAAGAATGGAGGTGGAGGAATCAACCTTCCTGACTTTAGATTATACTACAAAGCTACAGACATCAAGACAGTATGATACTGGCACAAAAACAGAAACATAGACCAATGGAACAAGATAGAAAGCTCAGAAATAAACCCATGCAACTATGGGCACCTTATTTTTGACAAAAGAAGCAATAATATACAATGTGGCAAAGACAGCCTCTTCAATAAATGGTGCTGGGAAAACTGGACAGCTATATGTAAAAGAATGAAATTAGGACACTTCCTAACACCATACACAAAGATCAACTCAAAATGGATTAAAGACCTAAATGTAAGACCAGAAAGTATAAAACTCTTAGAGGAAAGCATAGGCAGAACACTCAATGACATAAATCAAAGCAAGATCCTTTATGACCCACTTCCTAGAATAATGGAAATAAAAACAAAAGTAAACATGTGGGACCGGTTAAACTTAAAAGCTTTTGCACAGCAAAGAAAACTATAAGCAAGGTGAAAAGACAACTCTCAGAATGGAAGAAAATAATACAAGTAAAACAACTGACAAAGGATTAATTTCCAAAGTATTCAAGCAACTCATACAACTTAATACCAGGGGAAAAAAAACGTGAGGAAAAGACCTAAACAGACATTTCTCCAAAGAAGACATACACATGGCTAACAGACACATGAAAAGATGCTCAAATAAAAAGCACAATGAGATATCACCTCACATCAGTCAGAATGGCCATCATCCAAAAGTCTACAAACAATAAATGCTGGAGAGGGTATGGAGAAAAGGGAATGCTCTTGAACTGTTGGTGGGAATGTAAATTGATAGAGCTACTATGGAAGATGGTATGGAGATTTCTTAAAAACTAGGAATAAAAGCATCATATGACCCAGCAATCCCACTCCTAGGCATATACCCTGAGGAAACCAAAACTGAAAAAGACACATGTATCCCATTGTTTATTGCAGCACTATTTACAATAGCTAGAACATGGAAGCAGCCTAGATGTCCATAAATAGATGAGTAGATAAAGAAGTCGTGGCACATATACACAATGGAATATTACTCAGGCATAAACAGGAATGCATTTGAGTCAGTTCTGATGAGGTGGATGAACCTAGAACCTATTATACAGAGTGAAGTGAATCAGAAAGAGAGGGATAAATATCGTATTCTAATACATGTATACGGAATCTAGAAGAATGTTACTGAAGAACCTAAGAACCACTGAAGGCAGCAGTTGAGAAACAGACATAGAGAACAGACTTATGGACATGGGGAGAGGGGAGGAGAGGGTGAGATGTATGGAAAGAGTAACATGGAAACTTACATTCAGTTCAGTTCAGCTCAGTTCAGTCGCTCAGTCATGTCCGACTCTCTATGACCCCATGAACCACAGCACGCCAGGCTTCCCTGTCCATCACCAATTCCTGGTGTTCACCCAAACCTATGTCCATCGAGTCGGTGATGCCATCCAGCCATTTCATCCTCTGTCATCCATTTCTCCTGCCCCCAATCTTTCCCAGCTT
>ML661247.1:2690940-2706277 GCA_007570785.1 Antilocapra americana
TCAAAAGCAAGAGAACAAACAAGATTAGATCATAAGGCAGTACCAAAACTAACTGATGGTGGTAATGCAAGGTGATTGTGCTTGACTTTCTTCATTTATATCTGTAAATATACTATAATATGATATAAGTATATTTTAATGTAATATAATATAGCATAAGTAGTCACCATAGAGAAACCTGAAATCATAGTCATTCTGAAATGGTAGTCTATGATGTTACCCTTTATGTAGCCTTGGTGAATTCTTTTTTAAAGTAAATATATAAGATTTGTTAACAATCACTCTCTGAGTTAGACAGTTGGGGAAACCAAAGTGTATTGACATCAATTTATATGTCAAAATCATGTGGCTGATGAGTTAGGCCTTTTAGTTCCCAGTTTCCTACTTTTTCTGTTATTCTACATACAAATATTGTGTTCTTACATTGCTGTAAAAGACTTTCAAATATAGCCTATTTACTTGAGCACTTGCTGTTAATGATAGTTGTATATTCCCTGGCAAAGGAAGAAAAATGGAAAATTATTTACCAGGAGTATAATTATTTCTTTTGAAAAGATGTATATATCATTCACTACAAAAATTCAAGGTATATACATTGAATTGGATAAACTTGAATTACGACTAATCAGAAAGCATTAAAAAGTAACCCATAGAAATTAGTGGTGGAGCATTTGTACAAATCCATTGAACTCTGAATTCCATTTTTGTTTCTGCTTTGAATGTTTTTGGAGATTGAATTGTGAGTTTGTGTTGATTCATCAGCAGACCACAAATGCTTCCCTGAGAAAGTCTGTGTACCACTCATGCTGAGTTTTTAAATGTTAACAGGCCTGTCCTTCATTTCATTTTTGAGTCAACAGAAAGCTAAGAAAGTCAATTAAAATTACCACTCACAGGAAATGCAGGCAGCAAGGTTGATGAACTGTGAGAGAGCCAAAATTATTCAAATGGAATGTATTTAACAGGGTTGTTGGCTAAGAATGCAAAGGATAATTCCAATTTTTTTTAATAATTAAATGAATTGGCAGAGAGCACTACCATGTAGCACTAGGCAAATGGTACAGAGAATTCAAAATTTCCCATGGTGTTCTCAATTGCAGCCTTTTAAATTTGGACCTTATTTTGCTTGGACTGATAATTGCAGGCTATGACTCGTAGTGAACACTTGAAATAGCTTTCTCCTGGACCTCTTTACTGAGGGCATATGTTCCCATAGTCACCAATGTTATGCATAGTGTTGATAATAATCTCATTGACAGAACACTCTAACTGGGCAAGGAGAAAACTCTAACCGGTATGTACATGGGATTGCTATATTAACCAGTAGTTCTCAAGGTTCTTAGTGTAATTGAATAGATGCAGCCTTCCAACTGGAAATATCTGTTGGATAATGAGGAACTGTTCATTCATTCAAAGTAAACTACAATTTAATATCAAAAAGAGCTTTCCTGTAACATAGTGCTTTGAAATCAGATTATTGATTTTAGGAAATTATCAGTAAGGTATTTAGTCTTTCCACTTAAAAAGCTAAATAAAATAGCCCTTAACATGTAGTAGATCACATGGCTAGTCTGATATTTACATAACTCTGTCTAAGATTGTGTAGTGGAACACAAATTCTGTCTCTATTTATTCCTAGCCTGTCACAGAAAATGGAAACAGGAAAATTAATTGAGCTTAGAACAAAAAAGTTGTCTATTTTGTGTTGTTGAAGGTACACTTCATAAAATATGGAATCTGAGTTACACAGGACTTCATTTTGGAATATGCAACAGAAAGGTATGGATACTCCCAAGGTCATCATTTATTATTTTTAAATGATTACTTGCATCAAAAAATCCTACTTTCTCAGGATTTTTTTTAAATTGCAAAGCCTTACACCTCATTGCTTTTTCCAGTTTATAGATGGTTACAAATAGAATGGTTATCGTACATACAAAAAGTCAGAAAGAAAAATCAAAGTTCTGGTGAAAACCGGTTTCAAGACCTGAATAGATAGTTTTCTTTTTTTCATATATGTAAGAAAGTTGATTACATGAAACAGCCAGAGTTTATAAACATGCTGTTAAAATAGCGCCAGTCTCTGTCTTTTTTCACTCTATCTATCTCTGTCTTTCTCAACCCTCACTCCCACACATGCACACAAACACCAACACACACACTCATTACTATGATCACAATCGTGTACCAATACTTTATAAGAACAAATTTTATGATTCTGATATTTATCAGAGATTAATATGGCATTGTGCTGTTTTCTTTGGTACTAGAAAAGTAAGCCCAAATTGTTGGTTTTTAAAAATCAGTTTAGAAAATTAGATAGTTCATATTACAGAGTAGACATTGTTAAATCAACATCAATACACTAAAATAAGAAAATTAATATTCATTTATTTTTATCACCAAGATAAATCTCATTCTATAAGGATTTTGGCATCCTACATGTTGCACTTTTAAAGTGTACTGTCCAAATGTCTTGGGATATCTATGGGAGTGCATACATTTGGGGCTCAGATAAATGAATGAATGAATACTTATGGTAGGTCACAGTCTCCCCTCTAATATACAAGAAAAACTATATGCTCCTAAATCTATTGCCTAATGTTGTACTTTATCTAGATGTAGTGTATAAATTGTATGTGCTCCCTCTACAAAGAAAAATACAAATTTTTCTGATTTTAAATGGTCTGTCATAGTTATTTTATATGGTGTGCTATCTATAATTTCAAAATCATTTGTATTGCATGATGGCAAAGAAATGTGTGAGAGAGCTGTTAACAATTTTAAACAGATTTTGATAATCAAAATTCAAATGTAGAAATTGTTTCACAACACTTATGCCATATTAAGAGTAATGTCTCAAAATTTTTAACTGATATGATGTTAGTAGGCAAAATAATATTTAGATCCTGAACTATTTTGGTTTTAATCCAGGCAAAGAAACAATAATGAAAAAATTAGATTTGTAAGATAAAGCAGTTTGGTTAAAAAATGTTGATTTCCTGTCAAAAAAACTAAATCCTTTAAATTCAGATCCCAGTACTTAATTGTAGACACTCTTGTTGTAAATATTACCAGCTGGACTCAGAAGATCTTAAATTTTTAAGTTCCTGTTTGCCATTATTAAGCTAGATGGTAATTCAGGTGAAAGATATGTCTTGAGAAGAGTACCTCATGAGGTAATATTCTCTCTGAACTTGTGATTAATTTTTTGAAATGCCTAGCTTGGTTCAGAAAGAATAATGCTGGCTTTGTGACAAAAGGCTAAATGATCACCCTAAATTGTCACAGGGACTGAAGCCAGAGCTATAGACAATGGGGAGGAATGGAATACAGAAATAAAACACCAGGTTTTCATGTTTGTCTAGCTATCTTATGAAAAATTAACATGGTCAGTGACAAAATCAATATGGATCTAGGAATTCCTGATGTTCTTATTAAAAATTAGCTAATAGAAGTGCAACATTTGATACATTAAAAAGAAAAACCTCTAGTTTTCTAACCAGAGATTCCATTTTCCCCAAGCATTATTTCTACCTATTTAAGACAATTTTGAACTAGTAAGGAAAACATCGTTGACATTGTTTTGGATGAGATGTCGTGTCTATGATCTTTTTGTGTGAAAGTGTGTGTGTGTTTTGTTTTGGCTCCATAATCACTCAATATGAGTTGGCAGTTATAATGAAATGCTGCCAACCAATTTGTTTTCAGTCAGCCTTAACTTATAGTCTAGCTTACCAAGACATTTCAAAACCTTCACATAATTCTCAAACTCATCAATCTGCAATTATATCATACTATTCATTAATATAAAAGTTCAAAAGAAGTTCAATATGTTTTAAAATTAAAATTACCAGAATTCCTTTGTATGTGATAGTAATACTGGGAGTAACTTGCAGTGTTTCCTAGTGTATGTTTAGAAGTTGATAATGTGACTCACAACATGAAGAATTCAAAAACTGAGCAAGGTACTGATGCCAGCTGCAGTGGAGGGTTAACGTTTATGAAAGGAGTTTCATTTGTACTTCTCAACAATTTAGGAGGGGATAGGCCTTAACAAGGTAAGAGAAACCCCAGTAAAGGTGGTAGGCACTGAGAGGGGGCATCAGAGGGCAGACAGACTCAAACAACAACAACAGAAAACTAACTAATCTAATCACATGGACTACAGCCTTGTTTAACTCAATGAAACTATGAGCCATGCCATGATGGGCCACCCAAGACGGATGTGTCATGGTGGAGTGTTCTGATAAAATGTGGTCCACTGGAGAACAGAATAGCAAACCAATTCAGTATTCTTGCCTTGAGAACCCCATGAACTGTATGAAAAGGCAAAAAGATAGGACACTGAAAGATGAACTCCCAATATGCTACTGGAGATCAGTGAAGATATAACTCAGGAAAGAATGAAGAGACGGAGCCAAAGCAAAAACAATACCCAGTTGTGAATGTGACATGTGATAAAATCAAGGTCTGATGCTGTAAAGAGCAATATTGCATAGCAACCTGGAATGTTAGGTCCATGAATCAAGGAAAATTGGAAGTGGTCAAACAGGAGATGGCAAGAGTGAATGTTGACATTTTAGGAAAATGAACTAAAATTGACTGGAATGGGTGAGTTTAACTCAGATAACCATCATATCTATTATTGAGGGCAAGAATCCCTTAGAAGAAAAGGAGTAGCCATCATAGTCAACAAAAGAGTCCAAAATGCAGTGCTTAGATGCAATCTCAAAAATGACAGAATGATCTCTGTTCATTTCCAAGGCAAACCATTCAATATCACAGTAATCCAACTCTATGCCCCAACCAGTAATGCTGAAGAAGCTGAAGTTGAATGCTTCTATGAAGACCTACAAGACCTTCTAGAACTAACACCCAAAAAAGATGTCCTTTTCATTATAGGGGACTGGAATGCAAAAGTAGAAAGTCAAGAAACATCTGGAGTAACAGGCAAATTTGGACCTGTTGTACAAAATGAAGCAGGGCAAAGGCTAATAGAGTTTTCCCAAAAGAATGCACTGGTCATATCAAACACCCTCTTCCAACAACACAAGAGAAGACTCTACACATGGACATCACCAGATGACCAACACCAAAATCAGATTGATTATATTCTTTGCAGCTAAAGATGGAGAAGCTCTATACAGTTGGCAAAAACAAGACCAGGAGCAGACTGTAGCTCAGACCCTGAACTCCTTATTGCCAAATTCAGACTGAAATTGAAGAAAGTAGGGAAAATCACTAGACCATTCAGGTATGACCTAAATCAAATTCCTTATGAATATACAGTGGAAGTGACAAATAGATTTTAGGGACTAGATCAGATAGACAGAGTGCCTGATGAACTGTAGAAGGAAGTGCATAGCATTGTATGGGATACAGGGATCAAGGTCATCCCCAAGAAAAAGAAAGGCAAAAAAGCAAAATAGCTATCTGAGGAGGCCTTACAAATAGCTATGAAAAGAGGGGAAGCAAAAAGTAAAGGAGAAAAGGATAGATATATCCATTTGAATGCAAAGTTCCAAAGAATAGTAAGGAGAGATAAGAAAGCCTTCCTCAGTGATGGATGCAAAGAAATATAGGAAAACAATAGAATGTGAAAGACTAGATATTTGTTCAAGAAAATTCAAGATACCAAAGGAACATTTCATGAAAATATGGGCTCAAAAAAGTACAGAAATTGTATGGACCTAACAGAAGCAGAAGATATTAAGAATAGGTGGCAAGAATACACAGAAAAACTGTGCAAAAAAGTCTTCAAAATCCAGATAATCATGATGGTATGATCACTCACCTAGAGCCAGACATCCTGGAATGTGAAGTCAAGTAGGCCTTAGGAAGTATCACTACCAACAAAGCTAGTGGAGGTGATGGGATTCCACCTAATCTATTTCAAATCCTGAAAGTTGATGCTGTGAAAGTGCTGCACTCAGTATGTCAGCAAATTTGGAAAACTCAGCAGTGGCCACAGTACTGGAAAAGGTCAGTTTTCACTCCAATCCCAAAGAATGTTCAAACTACTGCACAACTGTACTAATCTCACATGATAGTAAAGCAATGCTCAAAATTCTCCAAGCCAGGCTTCAGCAATACATGAACTGTGAACTTCCAGATGCTCAAGCTGGTTTTAGAAAAGGCAAAGGAACCAGAAATGAAATTTCCAACATCTGCTGGATCATCGAAAAAGCAAGAGAGTTCCAGAAAAACATCTGTTTCTGCTTTATTGACTATGCCAAAGCCTTTGATTGTGTGAATCACAATAAACTGTAGAAAATTCTGAAAGAGATGGGAATTTCAGACCCCCTGACCTGCCTCTTGAGAAATTTGTATGCAAGTCAGGAAGCAACAGTTAGATCTGGACCTGGAACAACAGACTGGTTCCAAATAGGAAAAAGAGTGTGTCAAGGCTGTGTATTGTCACTTTGCTTATTTAACTTATATGCAGACTACATCATGAGAAATGCTGTGCTGGATGAAGTACAAGCTGGAATCAAGATTGCCAGAAGAAATATCAATAACCTCATATATACAGATGACACCACCCTTATGGCAGAAAGTGAAGAAAAACTAAAGAGCCTCTTGATGAAATTGAAAGAATTGAGTGAAAAAGTTGGCTTAAAGCTCAACATTCAGGAAACTAAGGTCATGGCATCTGGTCCCATTACTTCATGGCAAATAGATAGGGAAACAGTGGCTGACTTTATTTTTGGGGGGGGGCTCCAAAATCACTGCAGATGGTGACTGCAGCCATGAAATTAAAAGACACTTACTCCTTGGAAGGAAAGTTATGATCAACCTAGACAGGATATTAAAAAGCAGAGACATTACTCTTCCGACAAAGGTCCATCTAGTCAAGGCTATGGTTTTTCCAGTAGTCGTGTATGGTTGTGAGAGCTGCACTATAAAGAAAGCTGAGCACCGAAGAATTGATGCTTTTGAACTGTAGTGTTGGAGAAGACTGTTGAGAGTCCCTTGGACTGCAAGGAGATCCAACCAGTCCATCCTAAAGGAGATTAGTCCTGAGTGTTCATTGGAAGGACTGATGTTGAAGCTGAAACTCCAATTCTTTGGACATCTGATGCAAAGATCTGACTCATTGGAAAAGACCCTGATGCTGGGAAAGATTGAGGTCAGGAGGAGAAGGGGATAACAGAGGATGAGATGGTTTGATGGCATCACCAACTCAGTGGACATGAGTTCGAGTAGCCTCAGGGAGTTGGTGATGAACAGGGAGAATTGGCGTGCTATGCTGCATGGGGTCACAATGAGTCAGACACGACTGAGCAACTGAACTGAACTGAAAAAATAGCCAAGGAAAAGAGGTAAATCCCTTATAAAACCCTCCTTGACATCTACAGCTCATCTGAAACAATGCTTGTGTCTTGTCTGCATATTATCTGCATATTCAGGCTATCTTACTTTATCTAACATGCATTACTGCTTAGTCTTCAATTTTGATGTGTCCTCGTCTAAATAGAAAGTGCAGAATAGACATATCAGTATCTGGGTTTCCCAGTCAGCACAGTGGTAAAGAATCTGCCTGCAATGCAGGAGACTCAAGAGACACTGTTTCAGTCTGCCAGGAAGATCTCCTGGAGGAGGAAATGGTAACCCACTCCAATATTCTTGCCTGGAGAATCCCATGGACAGAGGAGCCTGGTGGGCTACAGTCCATGGAGGTCACTAAACAGACAAGTCTTAGCAACTAAACCACAAGAATATCAGGTCTAAACTACAAGTACAGAATAGACCCAACAGTATCTTTAGGACTATACTTCAATATGTATTGTCTTAGAATATTCCACCCCCTTCATGGATCACAGATTTATCATGGCAAAGAGTTTGCATAACTCAGTGAAGCAATGTGCCATGCTGTGCAGAGCCACCCAAGATGGACAGGTCATAGTGAAGAGTTCTGATAAAACATGATTCACTGGAGGAGGGAGAGGCAAACCTCTCCAATATATGCTTGCCTTGAGAACTCCATGAACAGTATGAAAGGGAAAGAGATATGACACCAGTCAGTGACTACAGCCCTAAAATTAAAAATGCTCACTCCTTGGAAGCAAAGCTACAACAAAACTACACAGTGTATTAAAAAGCAAAGACATCACTTTGCTGACAAAAGTCCATATAGTCAAAGCTATGGTTTTTCTGGTAGTCACGTACGGATGTGAGAGTTGGACCATAAAGAAGGCTGAGTGATGAAGAATTGATGCTTTCAAACTGTGGTGCTGGAGAAGAGTCTTAAGAGTTCATTGATCTGCAAGGAGATCAAACTAGTCAATCCTAAAGGAAATCAACACTGAATATTCATTGGAAGGACTGATGCTGAAGCTGAAGCTCCAGTACTTTGGCAACCTGATGCAAATGTCCCACTCACTGGAAAAGATCCTGATACTGGGAAAGATTGAGGACAAGAGGAGAAGTGGGCAGCAGAGGATGAGATGGTTAGATGGCATCACCAACTCAATGAACATGAGTTAAGGCAAACTCCAGGAGATGGTGAAGGACAGGGACGCCTGGCATGCTGCAGTCCATGGAGTCACAAAGAGGTACACAACTTAGCGACTGAATAACAAAAACAACAACAGAATATTTCACAAAGTGTTGTCATTGTAATCTACCCATAGTTTTGTTAGTAATTATACAAGATAAAATTTGAAAAGAATCCTAAAGTTTAAAAAAAAACTTGATTATCTCAGATTCCTCTAAGCCTCTGATATACATATCAGAGGGGTTAAATCTTTTGCATAAACCACGTTGTTAGTAATTTTTGAAAGATAAATTCAAACTTAAGTTTATTTCTTTTTACTTGAAATATGAGGAGCTTCCCTTATAGTTCAGTTGGTAAAGAATCTGCCTGCAACTCAGGAGACCTGGGTTCAATTCCTGGGTCAGGAAGATACCCTGGAGAAGGAAAGGGCAACCCACCCCAGTATTCTTGCCTAGAGAATCCCATGGACAGAAGAGCTTGGCAGGACTCTTGTCAGGAGTTTGCAAGAGTCAAACATGACTTAGTGACTAAACCACCACCAGTCTTAATATGAGCGCTTTCAAGAAAACATGAAATATCTCAAATGTTGCAAGATATTCTAATCAGGTATGACTTAGTTTTAAGCTAAATGTAGGTAAGCATATCTTCATGTCCTCAAACCAACAAACTTAAAAATATCTATGTTTGATTTACCTTCATTCACCTGAGAATCCAGTTCAGTAGTTTTTACTGTATAAAGGATTTCTGCCTTGCTATTGTTTTCTCCTCTCAGAAAATGATTATAGTCACCATTATAAGTTTCTTGCTGAAAACTTTGATGGGACAACAGTTTCCCACCCTATCAAATGCCATCAAGTATACATAAAATACCTAGTTTTATTTGCAGATACAAACATACTTCAGATCAGGAGTTAATTATGTCATTTTCAAGGTGAGAAATCAGGTGAGATGGAGAATGTGGTATTAAACATCACCAACCACCACTGTAACAAAAAATATAAATATGTGCATACAAGTTTTTGTATGTGCATGTGTATGTGTGTGTATTTATACATATCATAATCTCCTGGCAAGTCTCTAGGCTTATAACAAATGCTTGAATCTGCATAATAATTTGTGGTTCAAGTTATTTTACAGAAGAAAACAATGATGGGAAACAGACATTAAAGCTTATCAGTAAAATGAGGTGATTCTGGATTATTCTTTTGAAATTGCGTTTAATGTGTTAATAAAGTCCTATAAACGTTGGTTTCTTGCTGAACTTCAAGTTCAAGACATTTATAATCCTAGAATAAACATCAGTTTAACTTCACCTGAATAAAGATGAATTTAATTTCTATTTTAGATAATAATTATACCTTGGTGTATTCTAATTTATGTGTATTTTCTTACAAACTTACTTCCCATTCTATGTGACAAATACTACAAAATATACGTACAGGGCCTAAAAGGTAAAGAATAAATGACTTTAAGTTTAAAGAACAATGGAAAATTTTTAAATAATTGAAATTTCTCATCACTTATACTATTTGTGGGGCTTCCCTGGTGGCTTAGATGATAAAGAATCTGTTTGCAATGCAGGAGACCTGGGTTTGATCCCTGAGTCAGGAAGATCCCCTGGAGAAGGGAATGACTACCCACTCCAGTATTCTTGCCTGGGGAATTCCATGGACAGAGGAGCCTGGTGGGCTACAATCCATGGAATCACAAAAAGTCGGACACCACTTAATGACTAACACTTTCACTTCATATACTATTTGTGCTAAGAAGAAATGGGAGATTAGTTCCTAGAATATTAATGTAAGCTTTGGCTAACTGTGGATTATAAACATTGGACATCATATCCTGTGGCTAGTCAGAATACTTAAAATCCTAAAGCAAGAAACAAAAAGGCTAGTAGAAATAATATTCCTCTTTTTTTTAGAATTCATTTTTTCAAAGAGCAGAGAATAAAGAAAAATGTCTACGGTGAACCAGACATATTAAATATTTTAATTTGCTTCTCTCTCATAAAGACTATTACCAGTAACTGCTATAATTAATCAAACCTGCCTTTTGTTATGCCTTCAAGCTAAAAGTTAAAGTTTTTTAAGTTTTAAAAACAAAATGAAAGTTCTATTATTATTTTTTCTTTATTAAAATATAATACAATGTATCTTGTCCCATGCAGCATTTACACAAAAATTTCTTACAATTGAATATTCTACAGCACTATATTTTCCATACAGAAATATCCCAAAGTCTCTAATATTTGTATACCATTTTATAAGAGCTTTCATTTGCATTATCTCATCAAATCCCTGTGGCAACTTTATAAGGAAGGACAGTTATTAATTATTCTCATTAGCAGTTGAAGAAATCATGGCTTAGGGGAGTTATGAAACCAAAAATTGTTTGATAAGTGGAGTTAGAATTTAATGTGCATTCCTTTGAAGTTCAGCCTGAATCAGAAAAAATCTGGATTGTAGATTATAGAAGATTTTTCTATAAGCTATTCTTCTTTAAGTTTTATGGAAATATCATTAGCCCAGTTGCTGGTTTACTAGTTTTTAAAAATAAAGGAATTTTCTCCCAGTTTCACTAGTTAAATAATGAATTTAATCATATTAATAATTCAAAACATTATGTTTGCCATACCTTAGAACCATGCATATTGTTTCAACCTTTTCCACTGAGGTAATTGCTAAAACTAACTTTGACATATTGATTTCCTGTGGTTCTGTGTAAAGTTTTACCTAAATACTGAACGAAATTTGGAGAGTAAAAGAAGGCACAATAAACATCAAAAAGTTAAAAAATAAAGAACAATACAAAGAAACAAAATGTGAAGAAAAATATTATCATGTTGCTGATATCAAAGGTAAACTATGATATAAAATAATGCAGTTGTAATTGACTCTATTTCCTCTTTTTCTATAATGATACCCATACATTGGATATATATGTGTGCAGTTTTTGACATGTGGCAAGATGATAAGATTGTTTAAGATGAGAGGGAAAATAAAAGATAAATAAGTTTCACTTCTGGCATAGCAGTATGAGGAGCTGTATGGATTCATACCCAGTAAAATAAGCATAACTAGTAAAAACGATTTTAAAAAATTTGAGGTCTCTGGAAATTGTCATAAGGGCCTACAGAAAATGAAGGAACATTTATTCTGGAAAAGCTACTAAAATATGGTAATAGTAGCAACAATCTGTCACCCTTGAGTAGTATGCTCCCTCCCCCTGCCCCTGACTCAGCTTAATAGAAATTCAAATACGGGCTTGTGTATGCACAGGGGATGATTCTGTCTGTATCCTCAGTTCCCATTTAAGCGATAAAGTATCTCACCAAGAGTAGAGATACTATCAACATTTCTCATCCTCTTCGAATTTAATTTGCAGAGGTTAAACTTCTAGAAAAAGCCACAAGATCAGCTTCCCTTCACCCAGCTCCCAAGTCCAAGAAATACTGGGGCACCAACAGCCATCACTACAACTTGCTAGTAGGACAGAGATTCCACATGGAATGAGGCAATTCAGGAAGGCCAGACCAGTGACTAGAGATTCTATACATAAGAGAACTCCAAACCAAACATCTCCCCAAAGGAACTGACTTTATCTGAGCAGAGTTTGTGGAGGTTTGGGCTTAAGGGAACTTTCAAAAATAATAGCTCTTCTTAGTTAAGGGCAGCAAGTTAAACTATATGCCAGCCAGTCCACTAGAGCTATCTATTGAAAGAGATAAGACCCTTTCTGGGTTCAGATAAAAGCTTAAAAACTACCCATTTACAAATGTAGTTGGATCAGATTGTAGAGCAGTTTATACCTCAAACATTGTCAAGAATAATAAAGTAATCAGCTGGTAATTAGTGGAGACGAATACCTGCAAGTAATACCAATGAGATATTTGAAAGAGACAAGGCTAAAACCACAGTCAGTGCAGTGACTGTGTACATGCCCAAGGTTGTGCTCTCAGAGGAATGACAACAAAGGCTTCACAAGCAAAGTAAATAAATGTCATTCAAATACTCTATCCAACTAATTAAATGAAAAACAGACAACAAAAATATTCCCCTGATAGAAGGGAAGGGAGTTAGAATCCATATTTGCCACAGTATCTGAAATGACTAATTTTCAACAAAAAATTGCAAGATAGGCAAACAATCAAGAATGTATGATCCACAAAAAGGAAAAATAGCTGTGAATATAAACTGCATAAAAATATGGACTCAGGATTTAACAGAGAAAGGCTTCAATGCAAACATTATGAATACATTTAAAATCTAATAGCAACCGTATTTAAAGAAATAAAGGAAGCCACTACAGCCATGTTTCATCAATTATAGAAGATCAAGAAAGAGAAATTATGAAAAGAATGGAGAAGAGTGAAGATAGCTTAAAGGTTATGGAACAATGTCAGGTTTACCAACATTCACATTATAAAGGTCTTAGATGAGAAAGAGAGAGGTTGAAAACTTTTTTGAAGAAATAATGGCTGAAAACTTATCTGAGCTGGGGGAGGAAACAAATTATATACAATAACCAATGGAAAATTTGGTGGTTGAAAAAATAATAAATGAAATGCAGAATTTACTAGGGGGCTCAAGACAATTTCAACTGTCAAAAAATAATTAGCAAACTTGAAGATCAATCAATAGAGATGATGCAATCCAAAGAACAGAGAGAAAATAGAATGAAAAAATATGAATAGAGCACCAGAGACATATGGGATACCACTAAACTAGTATGCCTATAAGATGTCAAGGGCAGAAATAACTAAAGAACTAACGGCCAAAATTTTTGAAATTCAGAAATTAAGAGAAAACCTTGGAATCTGTAATAGAAAAATGACTTAGTATGTAAAAGGAATCCCAATATGACTGTCATTCTGACTTCTTGTAAGAATCAATGGAGGCCAGTAGTCAGTAGGATGATATATTTAAAGTGCTAAATGAAGGGAAAAAACCCTGCCAACCAAGTATATTGTACCCAATAAAAAGTATCTTTCAAATTTGAAGAATAAAATGAAGACATTATCAAATAAACAAAAACTAGAGATTTTGTTATTATCAGACTCTTATAGGAAATCTAAAGGGAGTGATTAAGGCTGAAAGCAAGTGGGCAAGGTAGTAATTTGAATCTACACACAAAAAACAAAAGGTACTGGTTGAGGATATCATGCAGATAAATATCAAAGATATTTATATTTACATGTTCCTTATCCTTTTTCCCTTAGCTTATATAAACAGCAAGTGTATTAAAACATATGTATATAAGTGTATCTTGAACCCTATAACATAAAAACTTTAATATATTTACAATAGACAGATTAATATGACAAACTACAAATAAATAGCTATATTCCTCTCCTCTCAGCTTACTCAAGAGATATAAAATCATATAAAGTGAAAATGACAAGTAATTTGGTTTGTCTACAGATATAATGTGTTGCTGTTTGTTGTTTAGTCACTAAGTTGTGTCCAGCTCTTTTGTGACCACATGGACTGCCAAGCTCCATGGGATTTCCCAGGCCATAATACCAGATTAGGTCAACATTTTCTTGGCCAGGGAATCTTCCCAACCCAGGGATCAAACCTGCATCCCCTGCATTGACAAGTGAGTTCTTTACCACTGTCAATGGTAAAGACACCAGGGAAGCCAAAGATATAATGTGCATAGCAATAATAACATAAAAAGAGGGGAGGAAGCTAGATAGTAAAGTTTCTATATGTCACTGGAATTAAGTTATTATAAGTCTAAAGTAGATTCTTTTGTTAAGATGTATATCATTAGCACTAGACTAACTACTAAGAAACTAACTGAAAAATATTGTGAAAAGGTCATTAAAGGAATTTAAATGCTACACTAAATATATTTAGTAAATGCAAATAAAGTAGTAAAGGAAGAATAGAGAGAGAATAAAAAACGTGAGACATACAGAAAGCCAAAGATAGCATTATTAACATTAACTGTGAATGTTTTAAAAATTCAATAAAAAGGCAAAGATAGACTTGATTAAAAACAGATGCAACTATATACTGTCTAAAGAAGATAAACTTTTTTTAAAGATAGTAATAGGTTGAAAGTAAGGATGGAAAAAGAAATATCATCCAAATATTAACCCATAAAGAAGCTACAGTATCTATATTAATATCAGGAAAAATAGATATTTTAAATGTTATTAGAGATAAAAAGCATGCCTCACAATAATAAAGCATTTACACAGAAAATATATAGCAAGTATAAACATATGTATCTAAAAATAGAACTCCAAAATACATGAAGCAAAAACTAAAAGATGCAATAGGGAGAAACAGACAATTTAAAAATAATATTTGAGAACATCAATATCCAAATTTCAATAATAGAACAATTTAGGCAGAAGATCAACCAGGAAATGGAAAACTTGAACAATACTATTAACCAACTGTATTTAACAGGTATCCACAGAAGCTCCCACCCAACAACAGCTAATATATATTCTTCTCAAGCTCATATGGAACATTCTCTAGGATACATTGTATGCTAGGCCATAAAACAAACTTCAAATAAATTTTAAAAAATTAAAATAATAAGAACTGTCATTTTTCACACAATGGAATGAAACTAAAAACTTTTAGCAGAAAGAAAAGAAAAATGAAAATTTAGCAACACATACTTATACATCCAAAAGTTTTCTAATCTTTGGGTTAAATAAAAATTAAAGTAAGACAAACCAAAACATATGGAATGTTGCTAAAGCAGTTCTTAGAAAGAAGTTTATAGATGTAAATACCTACATTAGAAAAGAGAAAGATCTAAATAAGCAATCTTTTACTAGCAACAGTAGAATAGAAACACTTCACAAGTGTA
>ML661247.1:2715867-2727011 GCA_007570785.1 Antilocapra americana
AATGATGTAATAGGGAGCATGATTTACGGATCACATCAAATAACTGAATTTTATTGCAAATCTAAGAAAATGGGGTGCTCTGAATTCATTTCTGATTAATAGACAACTGAATAAAACATGTTTTGAGTGGGCCCTATACCTATAAAGCTTTCAGAAATATGCTGGTTCATAATCCTACCTAGCAGATACACGGTTAAGGGTCTACAAAGGACTTCCTGAGTTCTTATGGTGATTCAATAATTTTTTCAATCACCCCTTTTATAGTAAGATTTCCTTCTAGGAACATAGCACATAGTAAATCACTTCATCTTCACAAGGACTTTATAAAGTAGGCTTTTCAATAAACTATATTCTATGTTTGAGGATACTGACACAGGGAGAGGTTGAACTTAGCACTGTAAATCTAGAGCCCAAGTTCTTAACCACCATATCATTCTGTCTCAAAAGTAAAACACACAATCCCTTGGATATGGCATATTACATACTTTTGTTTCTTTTCCCTTTGGCTTCCAAAACCAGTTTTCAAATCATAATCAATCCCAAACCATCCTTTAAATTGCCATTGCTTCTTACCACCCAATTCCTGGACATTGTCATATGTTCACAGAACAAATATAAAGTATTCTAACTGACTGGTGCATCTGTCTTCATTCTTCTCCTCTAATTTATCACATAAAATGCTGCAAGATTAATTTTTCTGGAGCACAACATGAATTTTGTGCCTATAAACCTGTTTCTTGCTCTAAAGAGGAATCCTTTGTTCAAGCCAAACCAATATCCTAATTCTATCCTTGTATCTTTGACAGTCAACCCATTTGTGCCACTACACTCAGTTGGAATGCCTTCTTCTTCCCTTTCTACCTACAGGAAACTAATACCCATATTTCAGGTCACATTTTAAGACTTTTCTCCTCTCCATAAAGAGTCTCTACCTACAGCTACTATCTCATTATGTACCCCCAAACATTTGGCAGCCATTCAGCATAAGATCAAGGCTCACTGCTTTCACTTTGTAGGTAAAAGCTCAATTTACAATTCATGGTAGAGTATGGGGGTAGTAAAAGTTTTAGGTAATATTGAAGTGAATATTTATTGATCCCAAATACTCAACAAAAGTTTTCCCTTTACCTAAATTTCTTCTTCTGAAAGAGAACAGAAAATCAGGTTATTTATGTTTATGTTTGGAGCAGGAAATGGCAACCAGTACTCAGTATTCTTGCCTGGAGAATCCCAGGGACCGAGGAGCCTGGTGGGTTGCTGTCTATGGGGTTGCACAGAGTTGGATACGACTGAAGCAACCTAGAAGCAGCAGCAGCCGCATGTTTATATTATTTTGAGTCTTGCTAAGTAGAAGGTTACTGTTTTACCCGTCCAGAGTTCACTTCTCTATTTCATCAAAATTATTTAGTGCAAGAAAGTATTTGTGTTTAACAGTCTCCTTTAAAAGTTTAACCGGACATTTAAACACTTAAAAATTACTAACAGTAAATTCACTCTGTGTTACGAAAAATACTTATTCCTAGAGAAAGAAGAATCTGGAAGTGTGAAAACTATCAGATTTTAGAATGACCATAATCATGGATATTTCAATGCGTGTGTTTGAGGGAGGAATATGGAACTGAGAGAAATGATGAAAAATGGAGAAACTAAAAATCAAAAATGCACCCAAAATTCATCTCTAGCCTGTGCACGTAGAAGGATAGTTTTTTGATTTGCATATGTCATCATAATTTACCACTCTTTAACCAATTATAAGCAAAACATCCATAAACTTATAAGATTGGCTTTAAAAACCAACAATATAGAAATCAGAGCAGCATTTACCATCTCAGAAAGAATTTACCAGAAAAGGTTTTGATCCTGAGAGTAGATGAAGTAAATAAACACTTCAGAGAGAGATCAATACTATGAAACTTCACTTCCAATGAAAAGTTGAAATGTAATTGCAAAGCTTTCTTTTAGGAGAAATTTAACTTACAGGAAACATATGCAGTTAATAAGCTTGAATTATTTGATATAAGAGGTTATCATAGAAATGCTGACAGAGACTGAAATGTCACAAAAAGTGCCACTATTATCTAATGCGGTCTTCATACGTGGTGACAAAAGAAGTAATGATTAAAGTTACATTCTCAAAATCATCTGTCACTCCCATGGGTTAACAATTTTCTAATGTAGTAGAAAATGCCCATGATAAACAGATTTGTCACATTTCAATTAAAAAAAAACATAAAGATAAAACTTCTCCAATAAATGTGCTGGGGAAAAAAGTAACATATTTTGATATTTTAGCATTGCTAAAGTTCACATTTCATTTCAGAACTGCCAGGAAAATAATGAAAAGTACTGCCTGAAAAACATGGTTTTTAAATTCGACATCCTACTGATGTGTTAATGAACTTGAAAAAAAATCAAAGTATAATATAAAAGGCACAAGGCAAGTTACAAATAAGGCAAGACATTTATAATAACATACTTCAGTAAAAGTAGATATTATTCCTTTAATATTTTCATTATTGAAATGTTTACAAAGGTATTTTTCATTTAACAGTAACTCGGCCTTCCCTGTCCACTATATTCTTAGAATTTAGAAAGACATACTAAAAGTCCAAATAGAGCTAACAATAATCAGTATAAACAGCTTTTCTAGGATGAATAGGAATGTCATGTAGCTATTCCTTGCTTTATGTCATAAATATGAAACTAAAAGCATAGAACTTTTTATTTCTTTTTTTTATTAGTTTTGCCAAACAATGACATTATATCACCATGGGTTTACATATGCTCCCCCTCCAGAACCCCCCTCCCTCCTCCCTCCCCCCGGGAAATCTCCTTGCACCAGTCCCAAGCATCAATCCTGGGCTGGCTATTGATTAGACATATGATAATTAACTTGTTTCAATGCCATTCTCCCATATCATCCCACCCTTGCCCTCTTCCACAGAGTCCACAAGTCTGTTCTATACATCTGCATTCCTTTTGCTGTCTCACATGCTGGGTTCTCGTTACCGTCTTTCTAAATTCCATATATATGCGTTAATATACTGTATTGTTGTTTTTGCTTCTGGCTTACTTCACTTTGGATAATGGGCTCCAGTTTCGTCCATCTGAGTAGAACTGATTCAAATGAATTTTTTTTTAATGCTGAGTAATATTCCATTGTGTATATGTACCACAGCTTTCTTATCCATTCGTCAGTTGATGGGCATCTAGGTTGCTTCCATGTCCTGGCTATTGTAAATAAAGCAGCAATGAACATTGGGGTACACGTGTCTCTTTCAATTCTGGTTTCCTCGGTGTATATGCCCAACAGTGGGATTGCTGGGTCATATGGCAGGACTATTTGCAGTTTTTTAAGGAACCTCCACACTGTTTTCCATAGAGGCTGTACTAGTTTGCAATCCCACCAACAGTGTAAGAGAGTTCCCTTTTCTCCACATCCTCTCCAGCATTTATTACTTGTGGATTTTTGGATTGCGGCCATTCTGAGTGGTGTAAAGTGATATCTCATTGTGGTTTTGATTTGCATTTCTCTGATAATGAGTGATGTTGAGCATCTTTCCATGTGTTTGTTAGCCATTTTTATATCTTCTTTGGAGAAATGTCTGTTAAGTTCTTTGGCCCAATTTTTGATTGGGTCGTTTATTTTCCTAGAATGGAGCTGCAGGAGTTGCTTGTATATTTTTGAGATTAATTGTTTGTCCGTTGTTTCATTGGCTATTATTTTCTCCCATTCTGAAGGCTGTCTTTTCACCTTGCTTATAGTTTCCTTTGCAGTGCAGAAGCTTTTAATTTTAATTAGGTCCCATTTGAGAAAGAAGAATGGAACTGGAGGAATCAACCTACCTGACTTTAAGCTATACTACAAATCCACAGTCATTAAGACAGTATGGTACTGGCACAAAGACAGAAATATAGATCAATGGAACAAAATAGATAGCCCAGAGATAAATCCACGCATCTATGGACACCTTATCTTTGACAAAGGAGGCAAGAATATACAATGGAGAAAAGACAACCTCTTTAACAAGTGGTGCTGGGAAAACTGGATAGCCACTTGTAAAAGAATGAAACTAGAACACTTTCTAACACCATACACAAAGATAAATTCAAAATGGATCAAAGATCTAAGCATAAGACCAGAAACTATAAAACTCCTAGAGGATAACATTGGGAAAACACTCTCTGACATCAACCAAAGCAGGATCCTACATGACCCACCTCCCAGAATACTGGAAATAAAAGCACGAATAAACAAATTGGACCTAATTAAAATTATTTCTTACTTTAAGAAAACAAAAGAAAGTATGTGGCATATTGTTTTGTAAATAATATAATCAAACACTGAACTACTTTTTTTTCTAGTAAGCCAGATTTTCATACAAAACACAATCGCCAGCCCAGGATTGATGCTCGGGGCTGCTGCACCGAGATTTCCCGGGGGGAGGGAGTCGGGAGGGAGGAGGGAGGGTGGTTCTGGAAGGGGAGCATATGTACACCCATGGCGATATCATGTCATTGTATGGCAAAACCAATAAAAAAAAAACAATATCCCTTAACAAGTAGGTGTTTTATGAATAGAAATTTGCCAGAAACTTTATTGTCAAAATTGAAATAATATAGGAAGTACAGAGATTCATAAAATATTTTCTGTAGTAAATGCAAACATAGGAATTGTTTTTCAATTTATAATAAATCAGGCACATGGTTCTGTTTAAGAATTAAAGTGCCTCAATCTATGAGGTTACTTCTCACACTATCCTTAATTAAGAAAGAAAAATTCTCTTCTCCTAGGAATGCTTCTTGATGTGGCAGTTCTTTGCTTGCTGCTGTTAGACATTTACATTCTTCTTTCCTTAACTTAAGCTTCTTTCCTTAGTTATTGCTTTACAGGTTGTTGATACCATAATCGGAAAGTGTTCACAAGGTGCTGACACAGCAGGAAAATTTCAAAAACTGTTTTAAAAGATCTTGAACACTGGTAAAGTGGGAAAGGGAGGTTCATCAAAAAGGTGTATGGAGTTTTAAAGTAAGCTTATGAAACAGATTAAAAGAGTCAGGACTTGCAACAGTGGAAATTAATTAGTTTCAGATTTAAGGAAAAGTTCTGTAGAAAAGTGTGAAAGGACTTCAAAAAAGGAGCTAAATGAGTGAATGACCTATATTTCCATACATAAATCAAGTTGTATTCAAATATTTCTCCTGAAATAGTCAGACAATTACCAGTTATTAATTCAAAAATTAGGCTTCAGTCACACATGTAAAGTATCCAATCATGAATTGTAATAGTCCTACCACAAGATAGTTGGATCACACTTGCAGTGATAATGTGAAATTCTTGGCACTATGTTTTAAAAACAAGTATTTCCAGAAGCCAGCAACCTATATTGTGAGAAAGCTTGAAACTCTACAATATTTACAGTGAAGAAACTTAAGGACAATTTGATCTCGATTTTCAAATAATTTGACTTTCATATGCTGCTTCCCTGGTGGCTCAGATGGTAAAAAAAATCTGCCTGTCGATGCAGGAGGCACAGGTTCGATCCCTAGGGTTGGGAAGATCCCCTGGAGAAAGGAATGGCTATCCACTCCAGCATTCCTGCCTGGAGAATCTCATGGACAGAGGAGCCTGGTGGGCTACAGTCCTTGGGGTTGCAAAGATATGGACATGACTGAGCGACTAACACTTTCACACTGACTTCCATATAAGAGAAGGAATTATTTACTCTGTGAATCTGAGAGAAAAGACAATTCCCTGTGAGGAAATACCTTATAAAAGTCAAAAGAACAGGCTGCTTCCTGAGGTAGCCAGCAACTCACCACTTACCATGATCTAGCAGAGACTAAAAGACAATCTATAAGAGATGCCAAGCTTCAGTAAGATTAATTACCTTCAGTTGTTTTAAATAAGGAAAATTCATAGGACAACTACAGAATTGCTACAGAAAGTTCCAAATGATCTCATATGGTGTATTAACCTATCAAATCCTTTGAAAATCCTTTCCCACTATCTGAGTAAAACATGTACTTTATGAAAATGAGCATAAGTAATTTCCAAAACTAATCTATGAAGCATGTTTTTATTTTAAAATTTGCTTTTAATTTTTATTTTGGTGAAATCTGACTTTTTACAGTTTAGCTATTTTTTAGGCCATAAGCCCCTAGTCCACAAATTGGCTACATAATTTAATAACAGTTTATATTAAAAACTTATTACTAATAATATGCAATGGGAAAAGGATAGTCTCTTTAAAAATGATGTTGGGAAACATGGATAGCACATTCAAAAGAATGAACCTAGACCTCTTCTTACACTTCTTGCAAAAGTCAACTCAAAATGAATTATAGACTTGAACATATATCTTGAAACCATAAAACTCTTAAAAGAATACAGAGAGTTCGCTCCTTCATAATTTGACACCAAAAACAAAGGCAACAACAGTAAAAGCAAACAAGTGAGACGACATCAAATGAAAATGCTTTTGCACAGCAAAAGAAACCATCAACAAAATAAAAAGGCAACATATGGAATGGGAGACAGTATTTGTAAACCACATATCCAATACAGAATTAATATCCAAAATATTCAAGGAACTCACACAACTCAACAGCAAAAGACATAACAACAACAAAAACAAAGAACCCAATTTCAAAATGAACACAGGACCAAAATAGGCATCTTTCCAGAGAAGACATACAAATAAGCAACAGGTATAAGAAAAGGTGCTCAATATCATTAACCATCAAGGAAATGCAATTCAAAACCACAATATCACTTTACACTTTTTAAACTATTAGCATTAAAAAAGAAAAAATAAACAAGAGATAACAAATGCTGGCCAGGATGTGGCGAAAATGGAATCCTTGTACATTACTGATGGCACTGTGAACTGGTACAGCTGCTATAGAAAACATTAAGAAGGTCCTCAAAAAGTTAAAACTAGAACTGGAATTCTTGCTGCCATTGGGCCAGTTTGTTCTTCAAGCTGACGATTTGCACAGGGGTAAATATTAACATGAAACTTAAAGAAATCTGAGAAACTACATGAATCCCAGAGTACTGAAGCTTAACTCTTTTTAACCCTTGGAGAAAATCTACTTGATCTCTAATAATATTAATAAACAGATTAAACCTCAATTATGTGCTAGATTTATTGAGATACGAAAACGAGGTACAAAAAAGACCATCATACTAATTGTCACTAAGTCCCATGCAGTTGAGAAAGACAGTGAGAAAGACAGACAAGTAATAAGGTCAAAATGTGCAGTATGCACTACAAAAGAGTAGTTCCCAAGGGCCATGTACACATTTAAAGAGTAATGAGGAAATTTTGCTACAGTAGAGATTATATTTGAAAACAATTAGGTGGACTGGCAAAGAAGAACATTCTAGATGGAAGGAATATTATACAAACAAGCAGACCAATTGAAAGAACATAAGTTGTTTGGACATGGAATTGGACAGAACAATGGACTGGTTCAAAATTGGGAAAGGAATACGTCAAGGCTGTATATTGTCACCCTGCTTATTTAACTAATATGCAGAGTAGAGTACATCATGCAAAAATCAGACTGGATGAAGCACAGGCTGGAATCAAGATTGCCAGGAGAAATATCAATAACCTCAGATACACAGATGACACCACCCTTATGGCAGAAAGCAAAGAGGAACTAAAGAGCCTCTTGATGAAGGTAAAAAGAGGAGAGTGAAAAGACTGGTTTAAAACTCAACATTCAAAAACAAAGATTATGACATATGGTCCCATCACTTCATGGAAAATAGATGGGGAAACAAAGGAAACAGTGACAGACCAACTTGACGGACATGAGTTTAAGCAAGCTCTGGGAGTTGGTGGTGGACAGGGAAGCCTGGCATGCTGCAGTCCATGGGGTTGCAGAGTTGGACACAACTGAGCAACTAAACTGAACTGAAATTGTTCTTACAGGATGAGTGAAATTTATATGAAAAAGTGGTGGGAGATGAGGCAAGAGATACATCTAAGGGCTAGCCCAAAAAGAGGGGATTTTTTTCAGCTCATAATTATGATTTTTAACTTTATATTATGTAGACATCTAAGTGGGAGCTGCTACCATATTTTAAGCAGCAGAAGGACATAAAGAAGCTCATATTTTTGAAAGTCATTTTTTAGAAGCATTGTAGAGAATTTCACTTGAAGAGGTGAGACTGGAAGCAGGAAGAGATGCTTGGAAACTAATGCAATAATGTTCTAGGTGAAATATAACATGCTGCTGAAGCACAGCAGTGGTGCTGGAGATGAAGTGACTGATATATTTCTGAGGTAGGGTTCATAAGGCAATTGAAAAATTGAGATGAAGCTAAGAGAAAGTATGATGTCATGCATGAATCATCTTTCTCTCTTAGGCTTATTGCATGGGTAGGAAAAACATCAGCTCAAGATGAACAATTGAGTAGAGAATATTTTAACGATTATGGTTTTGAAAAGCCTCTTTAGGATTGGAGGTGCTTGTAAGACATGTCTGTATGTTGGTAAAAGTGTCCAGTAGAAAGTTATTATAAATTTAGAGTTGCACATTCCTTCCTCAAAGTGGCTTTTCAATTACCCAGTGTTGGTCTATTCAAATAGCTGTATAGATTAATGCATTTGCTGTCCTGAAATGCAACATTTCCCACTTCTGATGATGACATGCTGCAATTAAGAAAGTTATTTATTATTACAAAATATGCATAGAACTATAGTGCTGAAAGAAATTTCAGAAATTATTATACTCTTGTTTTTGATTTGAACTGAAATCTGTACCTAATTCATTCCCAGAAACACCACTGACTTCCTTAAAATCTCTGGCATAGGTGATGGACAACTCCCTTGATAACATAGGCAAGCATGTCACCAAGATGACAGGAAGAGTTTGCTTAAACTAGTTTATACCCTTCATGCTGCAAGTGTAGTTCCCTCTTTCTGATCTTATTCTTAGTGAAAATACAGAACATCTGTTTAATGCTAATGGCAAAATCAGCACATTTAAAATTGTTGAATGCACACTTCAGACTTTAGCTTAATTATGAACTTGGCAATATTTATGAATTTAAAGCATGAAAATATAAACTATAGTCATCACTATATTTTTCCAACTGCATGGAAGTGTGATAAAAAAGTGTTCTCAACATTAAAGGCTCAAAGCACTATCCTAGAAATGATATTCTAGGATCCTAAAGTGTTTAAATACTTTTGAATAAACTATAAGAATGTATTTTTATCTATACAGATCTCAAATTAAATGGGAAGTCCTAAAAAACATTAAAGTAAATCGCTATTTGTATTCAGTGTTGCAATATCAGCCACCCACCAATTTCAGAACCTTCAATATTGTATCCAACTACAAAAATTCTTTGTCCTGGAGGTTCATGTTTGTAGCCCTTAAAATTGTACTTACTTGTGCTTGCTCATCCTCACATCCACTGATTTCAGGGATGAGTATTAAAGGAAGATAGAAATAAGGAGAGAATTATATCTTGATTTAAAAATAATTAATCCCCTATTGCTAGCCCTGACTAGTTGAGTCGGAATTCAAAAAATTTTCCACCTTCTGAAGCTATCTATACCCATCTTTTTTTTTACTAAGCAAATATAGTCTGTGATTGTTAGCCAAAGTTGACCACTTCCAACCTCTTACCTACTTCAGCTCCAAAGGGAGGATATGCAGGAGAACATAAATGCTATAAATGACCTATCTCAGAGGTAATAGTTTTGTTTATTTTCAAATTTAAGTGATTTTATAGTGCTGTGAATAGGCTGGACTCTAGAGCAAGTAGTGAATAAAGGAAAACTGTTTCTCTTGGAAATGTCCCGTGAACCAAAAGGCCACAATGAAGTCAAATGCATACACCCAATACAAAAAATATGTAGAGTGAACTTATTTGCTATATGAGCTTCTTATCTCCTAACTGTGCGGCAAGAAGAGAGGAGTCATAAATAAAGGTAAAAACCTTCCCACCTAAAGAAACACATAATCATGATAAGTATTCCCTAACCTTTGTATGTCTCCACATTTCTAGGAGTCCCCAAACAACCCTACCAAGTCCACTGCTTTCAAAGCATCTAAGAACCCAAATACTGGAGTACAATAGACCTAGATTTATAATCTTGGTTCTACGGTGCACTTCCTGGGTGATTGTAGTCAAGTCACAAACTCTAATTTTTGGTTTCCTCATCCACAAAGGGGAGGATACTAATACTTACCTTATAGGGCCATGTGATTTCTAAATGTTATAATACATACAAAATGCCTGGCACATAGTGTTATATTATTATAATTATTATTATGGCTTCATTGCTACTTTATCAATAGTGTCCCCTAATTAGCTTATTGTTGTTGTTACTTAGTACTACATTTTCCACTGTTCTTTTATGATTGTATTTTTCTTGTGTACACTGTTCACACATCTGAGGTACTCCCACATCAACCCATATACAAATAACTCACTACTAATATAATACGTTAGTAGCACACTTGAATGAACACAAAATGTACCAAATTTTCTTCCCTTTAGGGAATGTTTCTGGATGTAAACTGAGAAAAGACCTGTGAATTCTCCATCACACTTAGAAATGACCAAAATACCACAGCTCACAATATGAAAACAGTAGTGATTCACTGCATCTTTGAGCCTCCTTCTAAACTGCCCTACAAATCTGTGATACTTGTTGAAGAGTGACAGCTTATACATACTGTTTCTAGTCAGTCTATCAAGCTGGTATTGATGAAGCTTGCTCAGTGCCATTCCAGAGGAAACAGAGATGACAAATCATACATGGGACTAGATGCAAACTACTGATTAAAGCAACGGATCATCACATACTATATTTAACAAAGCATGAAGACTACTTAATGCTCCAAATTCTTATTCATTATCCAATACACATTATATTTCTATGCACCAAAGAACAAGTCCTGCAGTAATTGAATATTTTTAAAGACTGTACTAAAACTTAATATCCTAGAAGTCTAGTCTAGATTTGATAGACTAGTCTATAATTCAGGAAATATGATGCTGTTAATTATAGCTAAGGTGACAATCAGTATGACAAAGGAAAAAACAGTTACTAAAACCAGCCACTTTATGAGTACTTCTAAAATTCATGTCACCTATAAGTTATATTTGA